>WURV02176889.1:0-13720 GCA_011762755.2 Epimenia babai
TATGTGTGTGTGTGTGTGTGTGTCCAACAACGTAATGTGGTTTTTATAAAATGTCGGGTGGTTTGAATGATAATCTTTCATGTATCGGTGTACTTTTACAAAAATTCTTTGTCGCTAAACAAATTAATATGTATGTGTGTGCGCGCGCGCGTGCGTGTGTAGTGTACAAACGCCTACATTTTTGTATGCGTGTGTTCCTGTATGCGTGTATTCCTGTATGAATGTATTCCTGTATGAATGTATTCCTTTAGGAATGTATTCCTGTACGAGTGTATTCCTGTATGAATGTATTCCTGCATTCTTTTATGAGTACGTGTCTGTCTTTTTCATCCTCGTGCCCCTCTCCCCACGCTAGTCGGTAAATGACTTGTGAAATTTGAATGTACAACGTTTTTCATAATCACGCACTAAAACACGGTCGCGTCCGTGTAACCAAAAGACGCATTGCTGTTTTTTATTACAAATGGCCTTTGTTGCCGTTGCGACTCGTTGTAAATGGGGCTGTTGTCAACACTGAACACTGTCAGAGTATTGATTATAGAGATGTGGGATGCCGTGTGAGCCATATAAATTTATACTTTAGGTTATACGTATTTATTGATGTGTATTCGTTATTTGTTTTACTCTACTCATATACGACAAATATGGAGTTATCATTCACCTGGATTAACTTATATAGTTTAACACAAACTTTCAAACGTCAAGTATAGTTCTTCGTTCGTGTTAATACATTTTTACACCAACATATGTATGCGTTGCTGTTGCGGACGGTCGCGTCATTTATCATTTCTACTATCACCTAAACACGCCCTTAAGCGATTGAATCCGAACAAAGTAGTTAAAATGTTACAACCACATCAGTCTACAATGAAAACCACGACGTTGACTGTCTACAATGGAATATGTGATTTTGTATGGCGATTAGATATTTTATGTCTGTTAAGTGTCTCGCCTTCCTTTCGACAGCGCTCGACTCTCTTTCCCGCTTACCTTGAAGTAATTCCAACTGCTCTTCATCGTTAAGGTTCGACGCCTTGGATGCCGATAAACCAGATTTATGCGGAGAAAGCGACAATTTCTGCGCCTGTGATTTTTTACTTTTCTCGTCTTTCATCTCTGCGTCGCCGATTTGCTTGTCAATTTCGTCTTTTTCTAAAAATTCAGTGATGTCTGCGCATTAACAACTGAATACGGTGTCGAAATATTTATCTTAACAAAATAGTAATTCCTATACTCGAGTAAATTACAACCCGCTTTAACATTTCAATATCCAACATATCTAAGCATATACCTGTAATAACATTACATCAAAGGTAATAAACTGACCAAAAATTTTCACATGATCCAAAACAGATGTCTAGTTATGTACAGTTTGTACACATAATGTCATCGTTCGTCAGCATTAATCCTAAGATGAATTTCACTGCATGAGACAATAATATCTTCAACTTCTAGTGATATTTCATTTATCGGTAATAATACTGTATAATACTATATACCTATGTTTCATTTATTTTCTTTCGTGATTTTCACATTTTTTCTGATTTTCGCACTGTATTTGTAGTTAGTAATAGTTTCAATAGTGAATTTGATAGCCGTGCGTTAAAAGGGCACTATAAATCGATACAATTTCATTTCATGGCGACTCAAACTTTGTTCTGTCGGTCATCATCGCTCTAACACCAAGCGAGTACATGTAGTTATAAATTTAATGATTATGTCGTTGCTATGCTAGGTATGGTATCGCATCCCACAGAGTGAAGTTTCATATGCCATACGGGCTAATTCCAGGTGTCGCATTCTCAGCGATAGATGGTGTTGCTTTTATACAGTGACAGATGACAAGACAATGGGGAGTACGAAATTCTTCCATCAGCGACCACGGCCACGTTGGGTCAAAAAAAACTCCTGGCACAAGCAGATTATGGGAGTACCCCGTCGTGGGCTATTCGTGGTCTTTTAATGAGCTAGTCTACGATTAACGCGACAAGAGGATTTGCCGCGGATAAATGGGTGGGCCGATAACAATAGACCTATAGTAATCGGGAAATTTGGGCGGACAGGTGACGTTCGGCAATTCATGCCATTGGTTCCAAACGCCCAGGGAGTAGGCCTACTTACGTTACAATCTTCGCTAACTCAACGTTAATTGGGATAGCCGCTGTGGTTTTCTGAATAATTGGAGAAAAATACACAGAAAGCTGTTTGGGACAGCCTACATGTCAGAGGAATGGGTTATCTCCCGTGCATCTCTCTCCAATCTCCGCTAAGTGCGTGGGAGTTGAGAATTACTTGTGATAAGACGACGAGATCGCTTAGTGGTAGGCGTCATGGAGACCGTGAGAGCATGTGAACTCTGAAGCACAGCCAGGCCAGAGAGAGAGGGGGCGATTGGAATCAAGACGAATACCTTACGGTCTATTTATTAATTAATTTTGGCACCAGGCCAATAGGCGTGTCCATCAGACATGACTCAAGCATCTTAGCAGCTCTGTATTCTCGGCAATACATTATAATATACTGTGCTATTCGTGTATGTAGCTTCTTCACGCGTTTTTTTTTCGATTTACTCGATCAGATCGCGACGCGAAATTTGTTTTCAATAGACGTCGGTCTAACCGTACGTAATTAGTCTTGGCGGACATGGCGCGTGACTCAAAAATAGATCCCGCAATCGATGACGGTATAAGCCATTTAGACATAGGAGTCACCATAGCGACAAATCGATAAAAGCCTGGATAAATTCATATCTAACGAACACATTTACATGACTTATACGGCAGTCAGTTCCGTAAATGTACATTACGTCTTTTTATACGAAATTTTGCAGCGCGTTTGACTCTTGTCTTGACTTGTCGGCTTGCCCGTGGCAACGAAGTACTCGTATGCGCGAGAAAAGCCAAAAAGCGATGTTCCAATGCTACTATTAATGGTAGTATATTTCAATCGCACTTGCATTATTTCCCAAGAAATTTTCCAATGGTCCGATTCAATACAAATCATTCTCAAAACACCAGGCACTATTATTTTACAGAAAGAGCGGGATAAAATCCCATCTTTATGCGATCTGACCTCGCAACTTTTCTCACGAAACCACCACTTCTAAGGCATCTTCTGTCTCGCGAAACGATTGTCGTATACTAATGTATTTATATTACAGTGTAACCGGACACGTTTTGATCTGCTACATAGTGTCCATTATTTTCAATGGATTTCCAGAAATTTGGGATGTAATAAAAGTCAATCTGAATATCTTGGGTAGCACTATTAAACTGAAATTGACCGCTTATAGGACAATTTTTTCATTTTTAAATATTTGATAATTAATTATAGTGGTTATCAGGAAGGCAACCTAAAACACGTAGAGGCCCGTAGACCGCTGAATCTAGACAAAAAGACATGGGTGTGTAAAATTCTCTATATTCGCTATACAAAAAATATATAGCGATTCAAAAATGGCGTATGTACGCTGGACATTTATAGTCATTATATCAGCGTATATTCCTATGAATACACGCCGCCATACAACTTGAACAAACATCTACGCGTACAAATATATACCTCTTCGCACTTATATACATACATACGTACATATACATAACTATTATTGATGCGGCAAAATATATTATATACACGGCATTTCTGAGCTTTACATTGCACGTTGATAAATAATGGATTGGTTAAATATGCTATGCTCAGACTATGCTTTGCCCAGTTATTCTGACCCATTGCAAGGACACCTTCAGCCAAACGGCAAAGACGTACGATTCACACTTGAGTCAAGCACAAAACCCTCATATACCTTGAACAATTTTGAATAGGAAGGACCGACTGGCAGATAACACCGTCTTGACCTATTTTAAGTGTCCAAGAATATATTAAATCCATTAATAACCCGATGGGGGTAATGCGAGTTTACGCGACTCCACAATACCCAAGTCACGGGCAGAGTGATCGGAATATCGGATAATGTGCGTGAACGTCTCGTGTGTATACTAGTATCAGCACTTACCGCCGAGCAATTCCAGTTGCTCTTCGTCGTTGAGATTGGAGGATTTAGACGCCGACAAAACGGATTTATGCGGAGAAAACGACATTTTATAGGTGTACTTATTGCGAAGATTGATATTAAAATGAATAATATTTAGTGAAATAGGCTATGTATGATTAGACTGCATTTCAGACGTGTTTGCTTACTTACTACTAGTACATGCTAGATAGCGTTGTAGAGTACACAAAGCGCTCGATTGCTATTTGCAAAGTACTATAGTGTATACGTCCTCGGTACACGTTTAACGTCGGGGTCGAGTCGATCGCTAGCGTAACGAGCAGTTTTGAACGACGGTAAATACGGGAATGCCGTGACACGTGACTCGGTCGTTAATATCGATTCGTTAGTACGTACATCCAGTCGAGTGACGTAACGCTGCAAACAAAAGCCTACTCGATCTAATTATTTTACGAGTTGAGCCGAAAACGTACCGCATGCTGGCGAGTTTTAGAAAAACCGTCTGTATGTAAGACGATTAATCGATAGGTAACCCGCAATGCGGCGTCACAAATGTTAAACAGAGCGTGACGCCCTAGAGTGAGGCCGTGTTGCCCGTGACAACGAATTTACCTGCACTGCTTGGCGCCCCAGACACTGCAAAACTGGTATCATCGTTACTTTGCGTCGGATTATGGGAGCGAAATGATAGAGTAACGAAATGTCATAGAATAGTACTATATTACCTAACAAAATGTACATTTCAATATTTATGCCGTATTTCGTCAAATAACACCAATGTTTAGTGAGAAAAGGGAAAGGCGAGGTTTTGGTGCTACTTACTGCCAGTCGTACGTACGATATTGCCTTGCTAGATCCTAAGAATATTTGTTATAATAACCCATTCTACCACAAATCTTTCGCAATATTCAAGCACGAAAACCTGCTCATTTCCTATTGTGGACGGCGCGGGGAAATCTCGGCTTTCTGTTGGTTCGAGGTCGCAACCTATCACATGTAAGGCAGCGCTTCTAACCACTGCATCACTGGCGCCGACCTAGCGTGATATGGTAATCATTTACGAGCAGGCCATAAATAAAGTATAGTTTTTGGCACCCACGATATAAGTACGTTCACAATTGACCATTTTCACTTCTATCACGCTCATATGTTACTGGCATCTTTTCATCGTCATACTGCAAAAAATGACGTTATTTTTATATACCAGTTATTGTTCGATTCCACCATGTTTTTATGCGAGTCGCAACGAGAAGAGACAACGCCTTTTACCGACAATACATTCCAAAAACGGCCGATATTAACAGAATAATTATAAAATGATTTGAGCATAGTGTTGAGAGCGAGCGGTCATGAAAGTTGGTTCATATTGGTAGCCGATCAAAACCTAAATCCTATGAGCGTCTCACCAAAACGCACCATGTGGAAATTTAGGGTTAGTGGTAAGCCATATGTTCGACAAGGAGTAATAATGTGTTTCTCGCTGTCGTTAGAAGAGTTTTCTTAACGAAAATATTTCAAGAAACTTAAGAAATGAGCGCCTCGACTCCCAATATAGAGTAGAATGGCGAAAAAAATCACTTGATTTTCCACCCCGCACGATCGGACGAGGCCCACAATCTCGACTTAAACTATGTGAGGCTGTAAACTATACAAAGCTCAGATGCCACTATCGACCAATCTACCATATGGACATTATAATTCCATGAATGATTTAGGCCTATGGACTAGTTACAAACATCCCTGCTAAATACTCCGCACCAACCATAATTCGCCGATGTAGTTAACGCTTTTGTTCGCACGATTTTCACATTAAGACAATTCACTCGATGTATGTAATGTACGTATGTAACGATAGGCCGATTCTCCTCAAAGGAGAATCGTTGTGTGAGCCAGATATGGCCCTTTACAAGACTGGCCTAGGGTGTGCCTTGTTTTTGGACGTTATTTGCAAAGAGTGCATAAGCTGTCAATTGAATTGATGGGGAGTTTCTTTGAGTCTTCCCATTCTGTTTAGGAATTTAACCATTGAGGTTATTGGTATATTTCGGAGATACAATTCACTCGATAAAAAAGCTTTCAGTTTATGAGGCCCCTGAAGATATCGGCACTGTTGTAGTAACCCATACTTTGCTCCCTTGTTTCCTATGGTTCTCGGTTTCCCTCCACTCGCTACACTATTTTGATACTCTCATCGTATATTATTCCGGACTCAATACAAGCTTTCCTTTAGAATTTCCAACCTTTTATCATTATAATGGCTTAAGGGTTGGCATACAAGAGAACCGACTTAATACAAAAATGTAGCGGGTATATAAGCTACAGAAGACACTAATAATTATTTCCATATAATTCCCTGCACTAGAGCATGTGTGTATTGTAAATCGATTAACCTACAACAGAGTGGGGCCGGATTGATTTGTTATTAGCCGCAGATGTTCAAGCCTGAAATAACCCCCAGCATTGTTCATTTTAAACCTTTGATTCGATCACCTGGTACTCGTCAACTGCAAGGAATTTCGCATGCAAACGGAAATGTTGCAATCTGAATTTTCACACTTTAGTCTGACACGCCATCGAAGCAGCGTAACGACTCAATCGAGTGTAAAAGCGCGGAAAAGCAAAATAAAACACCACCTACGCGAATATTAGCGCAGTATAGGACACAATGGCTACCTTAATCCTCACTCTTTCATCATTCGTCGATAACAGGAGAGCGATAATGCGATCAAACTGATAATTGACAATCGGCGAAAAACGACCCCTCACAGTCTGAGGCGTAGGTCTACATGTCACGTCTACGGATTATTTTGCTCGACAAAACCACCTGTCATAAATCTCTGCTGCTATTCCTCGGCTATTGGCATTGTAACAACATCTAATGTTTGTTTTTAATGAAATGAATTTTTATTAATTTATAGTGCCCTATTAACACATGGCTATCGCCATGACATTTGGCAAATTTACGGTTACTGTGATTAACCCTCACAACACCGTATTCCATGTGTTTCTAGTTAATCATACTAACTATAAATTTTTTAAGTGTCTTTGACAGCCATGTGCTAAAAGGGCACTATGAATCAATAAAATGTCGTTTCATTTCAACACTGACATCTGTATGCCACATTACTACAGCAATACAATACTGTGACAACAGAGTGTTAAGGGTTAATTAGGAATACAGTTCAAAATCGAACTGGGTAATAAATGAGTCGAAAATAAATGACACATATACGGTAAGACCACAGATGAAGGAAATATAACTGAAACTATAACGTACAGAGACCCAGTGTCAGACATAAAATCACGTTGTAAAACTACGTTAAATATCACATGGAAAATACAACAGATAAGACAATTACGTAGTATTGTATTATAAAATAGCACAGATAGAACTATCACACGGGCAAGGGATGAAACATGGTAAAAAATAGCAGAAGCATTAAGCAAATAAATGACTTGTTTAAGCTGATGTTACTAGCAACAACATAGGTACGTTGTACTGCTAAATGTTGGGCAAAGGCCACCAGCGGTTATGCAGATAGAACGCGAAACTCGTGGTCGACCTTAAAGACGCAAATGCGATCAGACAGGACGACATCTACTACGATCCTCCGGAGGAAACATCGTAGATCTTACGATGAATTTAACATCTCTAAGGAAAGATAGGTGATAGGTAACTTGTTCTTGATTACACTAGTCACATTTTTGTGTCGTCGTCCGTCCACACTGAATAAGATACGCAGGCGCCCCTGGTGGAAACAGGGATTGGTTAGAGTAGAAGGCTGGCATTGCTATACGTTGGCACACTGTCGATGACATTTTGACGCCAGTTGTGATGTCATTTACGAACGTAGCAATCTGTCGATTTCGCTTCAAGACAATGGACGCCGACACACTCCGCACGGACATGCCCCGCGGGACATCTGTTTGACGTGACGCAGTGGCCAGTCGACAGTGAAAACACACCCTCTCGAATTACGCGTGGGATGAGTTAAGTCGACGAGAACCCGACAGACCATACCAACACCAATCAGCGAATTTGACATAGTCGACAGATGACTTAATTCGGTAAAGAACACACATCGACTTAAAGGGTGTTTGTGGGGCTCATGCGTTAGTCAATACGAGCCGCGATTGAATCCAGTGTTCCCAGGCGATTCCAGATGACCATTAGTCGCATTTAAATTAGTTCCGCACGTGCCGTGATTGTTGTGATATAACAATACCGGGCTTATTTACTATACTAGAATACCTCCGGACCTTGCACGATCTTTTACGTCACCAGTCTTTCTATACTTGGTGATCAGTCTATCAATAACACAGCGACCATAGCCTAACTCATGACTGATCACACGGTTAGAGATCGGTTTTTCTGCGAACCATAGTCGTTAATACACACTCAAGAATGGTATAAGAATAACGCACTGGGGTGATTTTTTATGCATAGAGGAAAAACTGACGTGGGAGAATGCAAAGTGACATTTTAACAACATTTATCATGTCCAATCATGGTACTGTTGTGAACTTGCATGTGACATAGCCTCACAATTTGTGACCTAAAATATGCCTAATAATGACAGATATCAACACTAATAGGCCAATATGTCAAACATTGTGAGTTTAAATCCTCCGTGAAAACATGCATAGGGTGGGGCTTAACTTTTGCCCTAAGTATATTTCGACGATAGTAACGCAATGACTAAAACTCGCGCTAGGTCGGTATGTTTACATAGCGATAACTCAATATAGTCTCGGCTGTCGTATAAAAGTGGTACGATACTTTGCGGTGTGGGGTTACAAAAATAAGTTGACAGGTGTTCGTACTTGTATACAAGAGTTGACCAGTATTAAAAGAGGGCCTATTCCTTTATAGGCTGCGAGTTCGAATCGAGGAATTTTTACCGCGCCTTCCACTATTTGAAATTGGCATGGGTCTTTGTGCTGGAATATTGAAAAAGAGTTGTCTTGAAATTGGTTCTTGTAGAGTGAAGCGAGTATCCCAAGTGCGCCTTGCATTTTTTCTGTTAACGAAAAGCACTCAAATCTCGCCGTTCTATCAAATATCACCGTCGTCAGGAAGTTAATAAAATACATATACGAAACGGGAGACGCGACAGAGGAGTACGTATAGAAATTACTCGCCCATAGTGGGATTCGAAGCGATTTTTGAATGTAATGAAACGACGACTGGTAAGGTTCTCTAATTAAATACAAAGTAGGAAGTCGCCATTTTTCGAGTTGTTGCAAAACTTGGGAGCTCATTAGTTTGCAGGTTGTGGGTCCGCATCCTTAACCGGAAAGGATTTTCCTGTTAGGCCCGCAAGTGGTGTTACAATTTGCAAGTATGTTCGAGACACCGCGTTGTAAAATGACCTTTTTATTCAAAGTTGGGGAGCTTGAGATGTTACAGAGATTATCAGCGAGAGCAAATTCTTACGCCTTCCGCAGAAATAAACAGGCAGTAATCAAGATATACATTGGACTCATATCCGATATGTGTATACACGGTAAAACACAATTGTAATTTATTTATACAGTTAGCTTACAACGTGTCAGAAATAAATGCTATTGCTCGGATGCCATTTTGGCGTATTAAGCAACCAATGCTTACATACGAATATATATGTCTAATATTTAACTCGCATATAATCTCCACGAAGGCCAGACTATGTTTTTATCTCGTCATTTTTGAGTAAAGGCAGGCGAACGTACCAACTTGCGACGGTTCTAGACAGTGTTTACATAGCTTTATTAGATCCCATTGAAATACAACGACAAATAAAACCACAAATTTGGGGACTAGCTATATATATTCAATATAAGAGTATGCAACAAGGGTGTATTCAAAGGCTTATCCTACAAAAAAATTACAAAAGCCGTTGCCCTCAACTCTGGAAAAAAAATAATAAAATCTATCATATAATGATGCAACGATACATTGATGACATTGTGGTCATCAGGTGTGTGGAGCTAAGGTAATAACTATTAGTTGTTACAGGAGGTAGCGTCTAAGACTGCTGACAAAAGATTTATAGAATGAACACTTTGAGATGTTAAGTGGTAGGAGGTGGAATATTTTGGGTCCTAAATACTCAAGAGATCGTTGGCCTATGCAATTGTTGACGCGTGGTATGGCGACAACAGGTTGATTACGAAGTTGGTATCAAGACTGTGGGGTGGCGGTGGTGAAGTTACGGTGTAGTGACGGAGATATACCTTGGGTTAGTTTGAAATATTCACAAAGAAGACTATAATTATTCGCGTCTGCTGTGTAGTGTTGGTATTTTTAGTTTAGCTCTGATATTTGTAGCACTGGAATGAGGAGGAGCCTGTGCAACAATACGAAGACATTAATTTTGTTCTGTAAGACTTCAAGTGTCATTGAGTTAGTAGATGACATATTATAGAGGACTGGGTTAGCATATTTAAGGATAGGACGAATAAGTGCAGTGTAGTAAAGGAGCGCTGTTTCCTTGTTGAGGAAGGGACGTGCTCTAGAGAATTTCACTATCATAGGCTGGACTTTGGCTTTTGAGTTTAATGACATGATCATTCCATAAAAGCCTTTGATCCAGTGAAAGCCCTATTCAAGCGAGGGGGTGAATTGTGCAGAGTGGCCATCAACAGTGACTGTAGTTACTATAGAGGTGTTAACAGGTATTGCGGATAGAATTAAGACATTTGGTTTGGAAGAGTTCAATTTTACTAATTTGTTAGTATACCTTAGAGAATAACTGGGGAGTGCAGCGTTAGTGTTGTTAATAGCTTCTTGGGGGCTGCTACCTCCTCGTTCAATAATGCAGTAATCAGCAGAGTTAGCAGCCACCGAGTGATGCCCAGTCATTTATGAAAATGAATAGAATCGGGCCAAAAATAGAGCCCTGTTAAATGTTCAGAGTTGGAAATGATAGAGTTTGTTTTGACAGACTGTGAGCGGTCACAGAGGTAAACTATATATTAGTTTGATAGCAGAAGGATGGACATTAAAGAGATTAGAGAATTTGGACAGCAGAATGCTATGATCAACAGCATCAAATGCTTTTGATATTAAGAGCAGTAATACAGACGAATCTGTCACCACTCTTGCTATCAATGGCCATTAGTCATTTGTTAGTGATTTGTAGTAGGGGAGATTGCGTGAGTGGTTAGGTCTGAAGCCACATTGTACATTACAGAGGAGGTTACTAGATTCGAGATATGTTTTTAATTGTTTGAAGAATATTTCATTTTGGGGATTTAGTAGGTTGTGTTAGGTCATTAGTTTTTGGAATGGGTGTTATGAGTGCGATTTCCCCAAGGTTCCGGAAAGGTGCCAATGAGTATAATTTCATTAGTTATGTTAATGATAATATGGGTTATATACGGACAAATAAGTCTGTATATAAAGGCAGGTATCTGTGCGATTTTGGTAATTGGGGAGACTAGTGAGTGTGTTGTGCACTTTTAATTCTTCTATGGGGGAAATTTAAAGCCTGAGAGGTTAAGATTCCTAAAAGGAGTTCGGTGGGAGTAGAAGAGGGGCGGATATCGGTGGTAATGTTAGAACTCACAGTGCTGGAGACTATTCAATTAATCAGAAATGGTTAGTGGGTCCGTTATAGTTGTCCTGTTAATGGAGATATTTTTATATGTCTATAAATGACGCAATGTAATTAGTTAGTCCAGCCTGTCAATCATTCTTGTGGCTGACATAGCCAATGAAACAACGGACCATAACATTATATACTCGTAATGTTGGTGACCAAATTTATATACTGACCAAGTCAATTCAGTCTTGACTTTCCTGGGTGTATTTAAATTCCAAACCAAAATACGGAAAATATCCAGACGTTGTAATCAAATAGATTGAATATGGAGTAGCTTTACAGACCCAAATCGTAACAATGAAAAGAGTAACATAATTTTACAAGGCCCCATACGGTAAGCAAAACAAATAATTACAAAGAGACACACCTAAAATAATTATATCTCATAATTTGGAGTTATATAATTATAAAAAACGCAAAGCAATACGGGACTTTCCCGTTCATGTGACCAAGAGCAATTATTAAATCAACGGGTATTCCCCAACAAGACTAGATAGTAATCTGAGATTTGCGATAATAACATGATCGTAATTATTAATATGGTTATTCAAATTAATCGACAAGAAAACAAAATATATGTCTACTTGTAGACATAAGAGTGTTAATTCTTACTTTGTACAATCAGGTGTTACCTGGCGAAGTATACTCGATGCAAAGACTCGCGTATCAGTCACAAAAGGATTTATTGCCTTTGTAAATGTCGTATTTACGATAGAACTAACGAGGCAATTCACCCGTTATTTTTGATATACTAACCTCCTCAACGTATTCTTGAAAGTGTACGTAGTATCGATACGGTCACTGTACAGGCATATAAATACCGGGAGACTAAAGATAGATCGTTATGATAAAAGATAAACACACAAAATTAAAGATAACAAGAATGGAGCGTCGCCAAAGTGGTTCAAGAAATTACTGTAAAAATAATCTGGAGAATATTTGTTTCGTGCACGGCAGAGACCAATGACTGCCCAAAGACCGGTCTCTGGCTCTACCAGCCGACCGAGCGAATATACCGGTCTCTGGCTCTACCAGCCGACCTAGCGAATATACCGGTCTCTGGCTCTACCAGCCGACCTAGCGAATATACCGGTCTCTGGCTCTACCAGCCGACCGAGCGAATATACCGGTCTCTGGCTCTACCAGCCGACCGAGCGAATATACCGGTCTCTGGCTCTACCAGCCGACCTAGCGAATATACAGATGTCGGTTGTCATGCTCGCCGTATTGCGAGTGAAAAATAAATGTAACACAGTAGGGACAAGGCAATAAATAAATAAATACACATCTATAGTATTAAAGACAAGCTTTCATATATTTCGTATATTCGTATCGAACTACCGAAGGCAGACTTCCGTAGGCGTTTGAAACCTTTCATGACATCCCACTAAAACATCGTGGGATCTAGACATCTTGAATGCTAAACATGTCAGCGACATAAAATCAATATCATTAACCATATATGTCTTTGAAGAGCGGGGAAATTTTATTTTAAGTAAAAACTGAGTTCGACCATGGTCGTTCAAGTATTATTACAGAATTTTATTGAAGTGGTTTATAAATCTAAAATCGTATATAATCATATACTTCGTCAATATATGGCAAATAACAAATTTACAATGCATCGCAAGCTGCCAATCGACTGGAAAAGACAGTATAAAAGAGAGGCAGTATAAAAACGGAAATAGGGATATAAGTTATTTCCGCCAAACTACTAGACTGATTTCGATGCTACTCACGTAAATTTACTGCTACACCCCCATCCTATTTTCAAACAATTCATGAAACTCTGTTGTACCTACAGGTGTATGAATACATCGATCTCGAATATATCGATCAAGAATCGATCGATTATGAATCCATCTATCATGAATCTATCGATAATGAATCTACCGATGATGAATCCATCTATCATGAATCTATCGATAATGAATCTACCGATGATGAATCCATCTATAATGAATCTATCGATAATGAATCTACCGATGATGAATCCATCTATCATGAATCTATCGATAATGAATCTACCGATGATGAATCCATCTATAATGAATCTATCGATAATGAATCTACCGATGATGAATCCATCTATCATGAATCTATCGATAATGAATCTACCGATGAT
>WURV02176900.1:0-13719 GCA_011762755.2 Epimenia babai
AAACGGCCACCTGTCTTAACGGCCACTTTTTCGTGATTCCCGTGAGTGGCCGCTTAATAGAGGTTTGACTGTACATGGGTTTATAGAAAATTGGGAAGTGGCTTAAAAAATATTGTCTCGCAACTGCCGAGACAGAAATGTCAACGATCCAGCCGAGACTGAGCAGAACCCAAAAAATTCAGGTCATTTCACACAAGACAATGTTGCCCTTAGCGCAGGGCATGTCTCCACGTTTGAGTGAGACTTCTTAAAAATAGAGATTAGATCGGAGAAAGATGCTTACCTTAATAATAGCATCGCCCACGAATATCTGTCCTGAATTATCAGCTGAAATAAACGTACCAGAAATGCGTAATTCTGTACGTAGAAACAGATTTGAGCTCATTGATTCGTAAGAAAATGTTACACTTGATAGGTTAAATAAGACAAAAGGTGAGTTTTTAGTACTACTATATTTATGGCAGTAAACGTTTGTCGCACTGACAATATTGATCTCCGCATTATACAATAACCTTCTTGAGATCCGGAGAACAGATATTGTTCTATATTTAGTTCTATATTTAGGCAAAGGAAAGGGAAAGGGTGAGGCTTTATTGCTACTTTATTACTGTATTACACAATAGGAAATCAGCAAGATTTTCATGCTCGAATACTGAGAAAGATTTGTCTTAGGGATGTAACAGGGCAGTATCGTACGTGCGACTGACATTTAATTATAAAGTAGCGCCAAAACCTCGCCTCTACCTTTTTACTGGTGATAAATGTCAGTTGCACTTACAATATTGCCTGCTTATACCTGATCTTACACTAACTCATTCCATGACATATCTTTCTTATTATTCGAGCATGAAAATCTTGCTTATTTCCTGTCGTGGAATGCGCGGGAAAAACACCCAGGTTTGTGAGATTTCGAACGCACGAGTTTACGTAGGGTAAGCCACACTTCTACCCACTGCATCACCAAGTCAAGGATCAAAAGGAGCTTGTGTTAAAATCAACCATCCACACATCAACAGTGATAGAGAGAGCAGACTCATCTGACGGTTAATCTATGAAATACCACTTATATTTTGTGCAGTAGAAAACTATTTAAAAGATATCTTGGTTGGTCCAAATGTGAATATATTTAGTCAACCATTGCTGGTTGAAGATATCTGTTTGTCCCAATGCGAATATATATTTAGTCAACCATTGCCGGTTGAAGATATCTGTTTGTCCCAATGCGAATATATATTTAGTCAACCATTGCTGGTTGAAGATACCTGTCCGTCCCAACGTTTTTTCACAATATTGTACTAATTAAAAAAAACTTTGATTTTCAAAATTCTATTTTGGTAGAAGTAGCTTTATACCCGGGAAACACTTATGGATGATTTCATCAATTAATTATCACAGCCTTGTGCAACAATTTCCTAAACTATGGCCAGAAATAGAGACAAACTCACCGGCTTGTTCTGGGAAGATGCGAGATATAAGAACGGGGAGGTGATGCTCTGAACCGCCCTTAATGCTGATGCCTAAGCTTTCACCATTCTCGCGATGCAGCGTGACATTACGAATCTAGCGTAACGAAACAAAGATTTCCTACTGGGTTATGTCTGTCTATGATATATACATCAAATGTACCGCAAGCCCGCGATGAGGCAGGCATAAGATCTAGGTATTACATTGTTATAACAAGAGGCCAAAGATGCCTCAAGACGCTCACCTGACAAAAGAGAAAAAAAAAAGAGAAAAAAAAGAAAAAGACAAAAACAAGAGAGGCCAAAGAGGTCATCTTGATATTAGAACGAGAAGACAACAAGGACACTGCCTGACATTAAAAACAAGACGCCAAAGAGACCTGACAATACCATATTACGACACTGAAACAAAAAAATACAGATTTGTGGAAGACACCTAGGCTGAAATCACATCTAATTTCCAAAATAAAGATGCCCTAAACAAATCTGAATGTGACCTACACAGACAATATCTGTAAATTGGCAGATCTTCGCACTAAGCAGATATGGAAATAAAAATTTTCAAACAAGAGTCAACGGAAATTACCCCCCTTTGCTTCATGATGAGATGCTCAACAAATCTTAAAAGATATTAACCCAAGGACAATATCTGCCAAATGGCAGACCTCTGCGATAAGCGGTTCTTGAGAAGATTTTTTTGAAAAATGTTAACGTCGGATGGATGGATAGATGGACAAACTCCGATCAGAAAAGCTCACTGAGCATAAGCTCAGGTAAGCTAAAAAGGTAAAGTAAGTCATTTATAGACTACAAGTGTCAGCCAATAAAAGCTCTCAGATGCGTTTTCCGATGGAATGTTTTTTGCAGCTATTCAGTGCATATACAATACCTTTGATACTCGTGTATCACCCCGCCAAGGATAATATCGAGTATCTACCCATATTAGAGATGGGTTTCCTCCAGCAATCAAGGATAAATGACTTCCTGAGGATCATAGCAGAAAAGTTGACCGGCACGCAGTTTTAAACCCGCGACCTTTTGGTTACGAGTTCAGAGTTCCTACCAACTCAGCTAACTTATCTTCCCCTTGTTAACCTTCATCCATACACGCCATTGCTTCCAATTGCCGAGGGACTTCCCATCCACATCTAGTTAATCGTAGTAACCGTAAATTTGTAAAGTATCTTTGATAGCCATGTGTTAAAAGGGCGACATAAATCAAGAAAATTTCATTTCATTTCACACACTCCACTAAATCTGTAAGATTTGATAATTAGGTTGACAGCGAGATAAGACAGAGCAGACGCAAATACCACGCAAGGCAGTTCAATCAATATCTGTAACGTAACCAAAAGATACTGTATTTGGCCTCAATTCATCATAACATTATGTGAGGTAGGTTGTTTAAACAAATAACTCAATTCAGAACCAGTGCAGCCGGTACAGGGAATATAAAATCATTCCCCGAGCACGTATATCCCGTGGGGTGGTGTTAATTGCTGTTTCCATAACCTTCTGGAGCATGTACATTTTTTACGCTTCCATCTAATGCCCAACTGCCAGAAAAATGCACAGAAAAACCTTACCCGTGGTGAGGCAGGAACCCACGACCTCCGGATAACAGATCTGGTGTTCTATAGTTTTACTTTAATTAAACTCTAATCGTCTCGATTAACTCATTAACCCTTTGCTCTCTATTGTCACATAATTATATTGTATAGTAATGTGATGTACAGATGTCAGTGTGGTAAGGGTTAAAACAGACTACCTTCTGTAGAAGAGCTCCCTTGTCTTCAGATTGATAAACGAGTTCTTCCTTCGAGAAGATAATTTTGTCTGATGTAAGGTAGAGTTTCATTGGCTGCTTTCGACTCTTCCCATCACTAACGAGTAATATGCCTTCTTTTGTGGCCATTGCTTGGAATAATATTCTGAAATAGCGTCAGTCAGAATAGATGTCATGAAAATAGACTGAGAATATCGTTCTAATAAAACTGTTGTAACCCTAGAATTTTTCCGCAATATGTTGCTATTATTATGATAATACTTCTCATATGTGTACATATGTTGTTATTTTCTAATAATACTTCTCATATGTGTACATATGTTGTTATTATTGTAATACTTCTCATATGTATACAAATGTTATTATTGTGATAATACTTCCCATATGTGTATATACATTATTATTATGATAATACTTTCCATATGTGTACATACGTTTTTATTATAAACCTCTTATACTCATTGGAAAGACAAAGCAAAATATAAATTCACATCTCTGGAGCTTGGGTATTTTTTACTATCAATAATAATTAGATAATTAGACTAATGAAAACATTTAATTTTGAATGAAAATACTTAATAGGTTATGATGCACTATCACTGATATCAGGCACCCGTTATACAAGAATACTAAATGCAATATCGTGGGCAAACAATCGTGGGCATCCAGGATTGTCTGAGCGGCTACCGGAACACTTGCCCCACTCATTTATCGACCCAGAATACTCGACCCAGGTTATAGTATTGGACCCATGGGAAGAAAACTCGACCTAGACTAGTAGACCCAGAATACTCGACCAATCGGGAAACTATACGCATAATATTAATATATGTGTACAAAACGGTGGTAAACTTAATAACCCAACGATGTGAGTGATGGAGTAAAAGTAAAGAATTTATTTCACAAAAGCAAGTTAATTACAACACATAATGGACTAAGAAATATGGATAAGGAGGACAACGAATATAAAATATGACGAATAATAAACTATGAAAATATTGTATACAATACTATACATAATACATATTTTAATGAAAAAATATTCCATGAACATATGAATATAAAATACTGATATTAATAGACTATGAAAGTAATACATTATATAATACACAAAGAAATATGAAACTAATATAGGCCTACGATGAATATAGGCCTACGAAGAATATAAAATACGACGAATAACAGGAAAAATACACCATTAATAAAGTATATATACAATAATATTACAAGACGACCTTAAACACCTACTAGATCACCACATCGCTGTAGATACTGCGATGTGGTGATGTCCTCGTACTGTTTCCATAACTCTGGCAACAGTTGCGCTTGAAGTGGGTCGGGTGGATCGAATGTTCAAACTCATGGGTGCGCGACGGTTACTGATCAGTTAAACGACGAACGATTTCTTACTGCACTATAAAATCGATGATCACGCATAACAAGACCACCAAAC
This sequence comes from Epimenia babai, assembly GCA_011762755.2. Lineage (NCBI taxonomy): Eukaryota > Metazoa > Mollusca > Solenogastres > Cavibelonia > Epimeniidae > Epimenia > Epimenia babai. The sequence goes on from WURV02176900.1 coordinate 4,703, forward strand.
CTGTCAAAATTCCTTGCCGTGGATATAATTTAAATACTCACCTCCGTTGATATTTATTCAGTAACTTAATAAGCCGTTAACGCCATAAATTGTAGACGACATCTTTGTGTCATAGATTTTCACGTGGTTTGTTTAACAACACAATTATCGGTTATTGTGTGCAAAAAATATACCGTGATAACCTGACTTCTTGTAACACCAGCGGGAGGCTGAGGGAGCAAGATGTCAGATACTTATACAAGGTAAAAGTTATCATTACCGCTTCCGGGTTCCATGTTCAAACAAGTTTGGGAACGTCAAACTTAAAATCTACAACCGGATGTATACGGTACCATAGAGACGGTAATCTATCGATGGCAACCTCGTTGCGTTGGACGCATATTTAAGTATTTTAGTTCATTTTTCTGTACGTTTACCCATTCTTCTTGTCAACATGATGTACGAAGGCTTACCGAAACTACCAGGCAACACATTCAGAGACCCAACGGTAACCTTACTTTTGTTATTGACAAGAAAGAACTGTATGTTTCAGAAATACGGGTTGTTAACTCTTTCAAATTCAACCGAATCAAATGCTATTGTGATGAATTTACGTACAATTTTTTACCGTTTTAATTTATTACTATCAAAGAGTACATCTATTACGATAAGTGAATTGTAAGATGATCACTATTATTAGTCCAAATATAAGTAAATATTAATTATATTTCATTTGGCATTGCAAATTATAAATATTTTTTTCTTAATTTTTGAACTGCATAACATTTTTTAGCAAACCAAGTTCCATGTGGCGCAGTCTCTCGGCTATAAAAATGGATACGCTATTGCCAAACGGCCAGTATGTACAGTTGGTGGGGCGCCCATTACAGCCACTGCCCTCAACGAACAGGATCTTGATGAGTTGGCTAACTTCAAACCCACGCTGACATATGGCCAGGCTAAACAGGCACCCCCGGAAGATTTCATCCCAGCCCATGTAGCTTTTGATAAAAAGGTTTGCTGCTGCATCATATGACTCTCTAGATCCTATTGTCGCTGTCGGGCATTCACATTGTGCGTCAAACTGCTTTGTATGATTCATCCTTTTATGTGAGGATCGTATAACTGTGACATTCATTTTTACACGGTTTACCATACATGTAGCATAATTCAGTAACTTCATTACATATATACCATATTATACTCGCCTATAAGTCGGTATGTGATACTTTAGTATGACAAAATCTGGGCTATTACATCACACTGCATGTAAAACTGCTCTATATAATACCATCATAATTATTATTTATAACTTATGAGGATATTATATATATGATTGAAGTGCCATTAATTTAACTGCACACGCATTATATTGTCTGGTATGTATATTGAATTTGTATTGTAATATCTGCTAGAAAGCTTGTCATGTGGACAACTTTTACTCTCAGCTACACTACCCCAACTGTAATATAAACTCTAATGGAACACTATTGTGAACTCTAATATGAACGGAAAGATAGATTTTTTGTATATTTTTTAAATAAACTCTTATATAACTCCATTGATTTATTACGAACTATAGCGAATCTAATATGGAGAGAAGTCCTTAAAAAAAAACATACCTCAGTTGGGGCCAAATCCTTCTGGTGCTCTATCAGCTGAGCAGCAGGGGCAAACTTTTCTCTCCCTGTAACTCGGAAAGTAGACCATCAGAATTGTTATTTAGAGGTCATAGGTTAGGACCCCAACAAAGGAAAGGTCTTTTCAGTGCATTTCACTCCAGTTTTTTTTCAGTATTATAATGGCTACCCCCATTAACTCTAATATGACCATTGTAATTAACCCTAACCATACTGAAAAAAGTACATTACACTACTATACTTATATGATTCTGTGACAACATAGTGCTAAGGGTTAATGAATTGTATTCAAAAATTCTAAACTGAAGTGCCTAAGGCTAACTCCAAAAACTCTGAACCAAGATATCTTCGCCTGACTCTACAAACTCCAAACCAAGATTTCTAAGGCCTCAAATCATAAACCACTAGACAATTATCTTAATATCCATATAATTGTGATACTTCACTTTATGAGTTTATCCCGCAAATTTTAATATGTTACCGAAAAACAAGAGTCTGTTATATTCCACAGGTGTTGAAATTTGATGCCTTCTTCAAGCAAACTGTTCATGAAAGCAATCAGGAATTTTACCGGGTGCGCCCGGTGACCATATTTTACTATCTCGAGGATGACAGTATATCTGTGCTGGAGCCACATGTCAACAACAGTGGCTTGCCTCAAGGTAAAGTGCTAGTTTAAACATTTTTTCTTCAAAATCACGGTAGCAAAATTTGTCACTCAGGCCATTAAATCACATACTATCCTTATATTGATTTTATTAATAGTTAAAACTGTGTTTATTGGAATCCAAACTATTTAACAGTGATGATGGCATGCTTTTTACTTTTATAAACATTAATGTTCAGTGGCCAGCTGGCCAGTCAAAGTACAACTATTCTCTGGCAATATTAGACTAGTTAAGTATAAGGTTTACTTAGATGAAGCCCTGAATTATCCATCTCTGTAAAATAATCCATACTCCCATATAGCACATGCATAAAAGTGTTGAAGTCAATACGTGCATTAGGTTAGTGACACAACATGTGTGTCTGTTTGTTTTAGTGGTTCAAAGTAAGTAGTTTTCCATGATATAATCAAATCATTATAGAATGTCATTTTAACGCGTACATTGCCCTTAGATATTGTGCGACAGTGTATTTTGACAATTGGTCTTTCAAGTGAAAGAAATGATCTTTTGCCAGCCATGATTGATTGAGTCGATTCATTGGCTGAGATATAAATATATGCACATATTCTCCTTACCTTTTCAATGCTCTTCCAGTCAATATCCGACTATACAAAAGTATAATTCAATTTAAAAGTGAACTAGAACCACACTTGTTAGCCAAAGTTTACAACTAATATAATTATCAACAATTATCGTCATCACCTTTTTACAGGTATTTTAATCAGGCAACCTTAATCATAATTTGGTGTTCTTTATCTACATATCATTCTGCTACAAAAACATTTAAGATATAACAGATATTGGAATGTGCTTAAGTGTGTTTGACCAAGTTATTAGTGCTGTCTTCTTAGTTATTAGTGTAGGAAACTAATTATTCTTTTTAGTGTTAATTTATAGTTGTGTGTTATTTTCTGACATTGCTTAGGCCATATCAATGTTATTTCAATAAGTGTATTTTTGATGTAACGTGCGTTAGTCAGCAATGCTATTAGTGCACATTAAATCAAATGTATTTCATTTCATTTCACTGCCTCAAAAAATGAAATGTATGATCAAGCTATGTTGTCATGTAGTCGTTATCTTCTATTAAGGACTGAGCATTTGAACTCTTCTTTGTTGCTAGGAATGTTAATCCAACGGCAGAGACTACCAAAGAATGACCAGGGTGACCACTGGCATTGGAAGGATATCAACCTGGGAATGGACGTGACGTTTTATGGCAAGACTTTCCATGTCTGTGACCTCGACCTTTTCACCAAGGTAATTTTTATAATTGGCAGAATTTACACCAACGACCGTCGTCATCGTCGTCGTTATCTTTATTGTCATTTTGTTGATTAATTATTATGTAATTGACTGCTCAGTATTTAAATCAATTTCTGTTTATTTGTGTATGATTTTTATGCATATTACGAACTTGTGAAGTATTGCAGAGGGTTGTATTACTGTAGTGTGTCACTGTAAATATACATGTAATAATAATAAATGAAAGTCATTAATTAGGTTCATTTTAGATGAACTGATAGATATCAGCAGTGACCTTCTTAAAACTGATTTGAGCAAGAAAGACATTAATAACTCATGTTGATAGTCTACTTGCATATGTATTCCCGTTTGCAGAACTTCCTGGAGAGTGAAGGCATTATTGTGAATCAGAAACAGCCAATATCCACCGATCCATACATTGAGAAACGCAAGAAGGGTGAGAGCCTCAAAACGTACGTGACGCCATCGTCATTCGATCAGTTGAAGCAATTTATCGAACTCGATCGGAAAGTCCTGCGTTTTTTCTGCGTCTGGGATGATCGGCACTCGATGTTCGGTGAACTTCTGCCTCTCGTTCTTCACGTGAGTACGATGAAATGGAATAATAAATTAACTTATCAGTGTAGCTGTCAAACGCACGGTACAATAAATCACCAAACAGCTCATGCCTGTCGGTACCAGTGGTGCATTGATTGGACATACTGTTTTAATGCTAAAGGTCGCGAGTTGGTATCCTTCACACAAACCAAGGATTCTTTGCTGCACCTTTCAAAATATGAAATGAGCAATGAATAATACATCTATAGACTATGTAATGTATATATATTTACTTCAAGTACAGTCTCTCTGGAGATGTAAAAAAACAGCTAGTCAAAAGATGGTCAGCAGCGTGGACCACAGCCTTTTCCTCCCATTGCCCTCCATGGTTTACTTTTACTTTTAGTGTTGTTATGTGCAAGTCACATAATTTGAGAAGTTGGGATATTTGAAACAAAATATAATTGTACTTGAGAATAGCACAATGTCGTGACTAATCTTATGTCATATTATATGAGGTATCGATTCAATATATGGCCATCGGCTATAGCGCTCTAGTGTTTATAACGTACATGCTTCATGGACCCCAAATATACGGCAGTAAATGATACTGAGAGTACAGTATAAATATCAATGTGGCAAATGTAAAAGTTAAGCAAACGTACAGGATACACCAGCACACCGCCATCGCTTGGTATTTAACACTATCGGCGCAACAGTATATATATATATATATATATGTATGATATATATGTCTGATATGTATGTATTATTGTAAATTATAAGTAAATCTCAAGTTGTCACAGGTTCAAATGTTATCTTATTCATGAATCAAAATTACAGAAATATTTTTAGATAACGGTAAATATACATTTAATGTACATTAATCTCAATTCTCATTGTTTCTTCTTTATTTATTGTAATGTAAATGGAAGTTAGCTGTAATGGTCTGTGACTAACAGGATAGAAATAACATAACTTTACCATTGTGTTCTCAAATGGTTGTTGAATTTCTTGCGTTTCTAGTTAATTATAGTAACCATAAATTTGTAAAGTGTCTTTAATAGCCATGTGTTAAAAGGGCACTATAAATAAATAAAATTTCATTTCATTGAATATCTCAATGCACAGCAGAAAGTCTTTAGTTCAGTTAGTAGAGCACTAGACCGGTTACGGAGTCTCACCAAAGGTAAAGGTTTTTCTATGTATTTCTCTCCAGGATAGAAATACGGAGTACACTGCAAAAATGTGCCCTGGACTCACCATCTTTAACTGGCTGGTCTAGTGGTCCATCAACTGAGCTACAAACGCTCATAACCCTCTTTCTGTTTCGATACTATTTCACGCCTTTTAGAACACACCGAAAAATAGAGATCATTACAGATGATTGTCCGGATCTAGCATTTTTCATGTCACAAACCGGAACACTGTCCTCGCGTTACTGTCGATATATTTGTCATGTAGATACAGCTGACGCAGCTCTTATCTTCAGCAGATATTAAATGTTTGATGCAACATCCCTATCTTGTGTTCCAGCTGAGATTCGCCCATCACTAATGATATATAATTAGTTTAGCCTTCGTTAATCCTCCATTAGGTCTCATGAGAATGATTTTATCTATTTCATTAGCTGTGTATCCATTTCTCATTATAATTGCATACGTGTTTTGCGTGAACTGACCTGAAATCATTCGGCTGTGTAGTGAAGCGCTCTACACAATTTGGTTCTGTATACATTTTTTCTTTTTTCTTAGCAAAATATATAAAAAATGTGATAAACCTTCCCCAGCCAGGAATGTCTCATTAGGTAGTGTTGTATAAGTAAGTGATACTTATATAAGTAAGATTTCTGAGGATTAATAACAAAATTTTAAAAAATAATCCATCTTTTCAGTACTACCTTGTTGATGATACTGTCGAACTACGCGAGGTCAGAGTTCCAAATGATGGACACGACCCATTCCCCGTCCTCATTGGACGGCACAAGCTCCCGAAAAACCGATCAGACATCGACAGTTCTTTCCCTTTAGTTTCAATGGAGCTCACAGATAATGAAATCAAGGAATATTTTACACCGAAGGATTTCATGGTGGGAAAGACTGTGCATATATATGGCCGACGAGTTCTTCTCTATGACTGCGATAATTTTACAAAATCGTTTTATTATCACAACTTCGGCATCACAGAATTTACGCCGGTGGATGTAAAAATCAAAGACGTTGAGCTACCAAAAATGGTAAGTTAATTGAATATTCACATTGAACATTCTGCTTAAATATGCGCATCATCTTTCTGCTCAATGGGTCAGCCCTGTAGCATCCTTTATGAGTGAAATTATCATGCTGAAGTTGTTAAAATGTGCTATTGAGATGCCGAAACTTTTTAATTACGGTATAAAGTCATCTGACACCCGCTTGTTTTGACAGATTCACACTGTCCTTGTAATCTTCTTTCTTATTTCTATATAACTGTATTTACTTGGATATTCACCACTTGATAAAGTAACTTGAAGCAGGCCTTTTATTGTATGTTAAAGTTGCATTTTCTTTGAATATTTGGTTATTTATTATGCTGCTATTATTGTTTTTTATTTAGAATGTTAGTAGAATAATGGTGTATTGACGGTAATGCTTGTTCTTTTGTGGCCCGCAGGAGATCTCCCCCTACAACAATCTGGGCTCACTAGAAGATTCGCTCCAGTCCTGCCTCTCGATCATCCCCAAACCGCCGAAAAAGGACTACGTTAAGATGATGGAAAACCACCACAAAGTGCTCAGATACGAGGCGGAGCTCGTGAGTAAATCACGTGTTCATCGATATTTGTATTCTCTCCCTTTTAAATAAGCAATAATAATTGCAGCATTTAATAAACAGAATAATCGCAACATTAAATATACAAAGTAGTCGCTACATCAAATATAGTTCTTCAAACTCATATTGACTGACTGCTAACCTGTTGAAAAAGATGGTATTTGGTAGCTTGTGAGGTTACCAGAAATAACTGATCATCACAAAAAGTGATGGATTTATAAATCTGATTTCATCTTATGTCACCAGGATTCTGTAAAAGCTGATGACAAAGACAGACGCTTCATCATTTCATACCAACTCGCCGATGACCTCATTAAAATCTATGAACCCCACTGCAAAAATTCCGGCATTATTGGCGGAAAATTCCTCGAAGGAAGTCGTGTTGCAAAACCCGGTTCTAACCCGAACAAACCGGTCTACTATGGACCAAATGACTTCTACATTGGAGCCATAATCACGATTTTTGGACACCGTTTTGTAATCACGAATGCGGATGAATACGTCCTGTCATATATGGAGAAGAATGAAGGGCAGTTTCCACGTTAGTAACTTCATTCATCAGATTTATTATTTGAGAACGTAATTTTCACATTCAGGCTGACGATAAGAATGTAATGAGTTTTTGGATTTGTTTACTGGTTGATTATGTTTGAAGGTGTATTGGTTGGTTGGTTTGTGTATTAATATGTTGGTTAGTGTGTTTATTGCTTGATTCCTTGGTTTGTTTATTGGTTTGTATGTTGGTTTGTGTATTAATATTTTTTTTGATGGTTCGTTTGAAGATATTTGTTTGTTTATTAGTTTGTATGTTGGTTTGTGTATGTTAACGATATTTATTTGTTGGTTTATTAGTTTGTGTGTTGGTTTTTCTATGAATGTTTCGTTTAACGGTTTGTTTAAGGATATTTGTTTGTTTGTATATTGTCAGTTAATTGGTATTGGGTTCATTTATTGGTTTGTGCATTAATTACTTTATTGATCTACAATCTTACCGATTTGCTTATTGATTTGCTATGGATTTATTTCTTTGTTATTTATTGATTTATTTATCGATTTGTGAGGTGATGGTTCCATTCATCAATTTGTTTGTTGATTCATTTATCGATTTGTGTGGTGATTTGTTTATTGAATTGTTTATTCATTTCTTTATCAATATGCTAAGCTACAGTATCGACGATGAATGATTTTTCAGAAGAGGTAATCACCTCCCTGAGGACCAAACTTGAGACGACTATGAAAAAAGGTGACCCGGTGAAGGCGGGGCCGATGACAGTGAAAAGGGAGTGAGTATCGTATGAAATAAACCGGAAGACTCCAACAGTGTTAAACAAGACTGTTAAACACATGCACCTATGTAGATGCAGCTCACACTACCATGTAAAGCTTTAAAAATATTTTAGGAAAATTCCTTCAAGGAACTCAGCGCTAATCGCTGTTCTAATCATTACCCAAGTTAGTTAGTTAAGAATATGCTCGTTACTTGAACCGTTGTGTGGGCCTCGTGGCCCTTTACTAAACTAGCCTATAAATTTGGTTAACATGACAAATTTATTAGCCTGACTTATAAGGGGTGAGGGGAAAACACCTGTGTAAAACCCGCCGAGTATGGGCAAAAAATTGACCTTCCAATCACGCCACTGCTTCCAAATATATACATACAGGCTACATACGTCGCACATTCCACTAAGTCTGTGAAAAGTTAATGGTTATTTACAATGGGATGATGACCTAGTGGGAAGATAAGCAACATAGAGAGCACATATAGAGCATCTGAAGCATAGCCACGTAAGCGGGAAAAAGCCCAAACAAAACCACCCTGCAAGGGCTACCCAGACCCCCCATGAAGACAGGGTTTAAGGTGCTTTCTGCCTAAAAAAAAACACACGTAAGTGTACTGGTTAGAGTGGGAATTGGACCAGGGACATGTTTCTATATAATGCCATTAAAAAATCAGCTGATAATAATAACCTATCATTCTAATGAGGCCTCATTCTGTTTTATGACTAATTATAAAGAGGTTAGTGGGCTTGAAGGCCACGTCATAGATATCTGTTTGATAATTTAATGCGTGAGCTGTACACTCGAAAAAATTGGTGTTACACTATTTAGGCAATTG
>WURV02176911.1:0-13718 GCA_011762755.2 Epimenia babai
TTCCGCGCGAACATGCGAATTACTTCTGGTGTCTTGAACGCGTCGCTTATGGCCGCCTGAATTGCCTGAAAAAAAAATGATTGGGAAACATAAGTACATGGCGAGGGAAGTAAATGGCAACATAAGCGTATTTCTAAATAAGTAAAGAGCAACATAAATTGCCGCATTAGTAAATTAGACCATGTGATCATATTTGGGGGATGGAAAGACCCATGCGGTGTGGTTATGCGAGGTCTTCCTTCATCTGACATTGTTCCCTCTGACATTTGTCCTCTCTAATGTTTTTTCCTCTGACATTTGTCCCCTCAGATGTTGTTTCCTCTCATATTGTCCCCTCTGACATTGTCCCCCCGACATTGTTCCCTCTCACATTGTCCCCTCTCCCCTCAGACGTTGTTGCCTTTGATGTGGTCCCCTCTGATATTGTTCCCTCTGGCGTACCCTCTGACATTGCTTCCTCTGATGTTCCCTCTGACCGCGTTCCCTCTGAGCTTGTTCCCCGACGTTCCCCATGATGTTGCTCCTTCTGATGTTATTCTCTCTGACCTTGTTCCCTTTGATGTTCCCTCTGACCTTGTTCCCTCTGATGTGCCCTCTGATGTTGTTCCTTCCGATGTTGTTTCTTCTGATGTCGTTCCCTCTCATGCAGTTCCCTTCGACAATCCCTCTGACCTTGTTCCCTCTGACCTTGTTTCCTCTGACGTGCCCTCTCCTTCTGATGTTGTTCCTCCGATGTTCCTTCTCACATCGTTCACTCTGATGTTGTTCCCTCCGATGTTGTTCCTTCTGATGTCATTCCCTCTCATGCAGTTCCCTTCGACGATCCCTCTGACCTTGTTTCCTCTGACGTGCCCTCTCTTTCTGATGTTGTTCCTCCGATGTTCCTTCTCACATCGTTCCCTCTGATGTTGTTCCCTCCGATGTTGTTTCTTCTGATGTCGTTCCCTCTCATGCAGTTCCCTTCGACGATCCCTCTGACCTTGTTCCCTCTGACCTTGTTTCCTCTGATGTGCCCTCCCCTTCTGATGTTGTTCCTCCGATGTTCCTTCTCACATCGTTCCCTCTGATGTTGTTCCCTCCAATGTTGTTCCTTCTCACATCGTTCCCTCTCATGCAGTTCCCTTCGACGATCCCTCTGACCTTGTTCCCTCTATTGTTGATGTGTTACAGATGCTGTTGGCACTGTCTCCTATTGTGCTTTCCTCTCGGCTATCTCATCTCACTGTAAATAATCATCAACTATCACATACACAGCGGAGATCTGGGTAGCCCTGTTAGCCATATCGTATAACACCAAAAGTAAAGGCAACACCTTATTGACTAACAAAGGTTATGATAAACAAAACACTATCTGTATAGTATGGGAAGTCGTATTAGTCGTAATTTTAATACAAAAAAATAAGGGCAACACCTTTTCAGACAAATGAATTTCATTCCATAAGCCTGACGAAGCATATTACATATATGCGAAAGCTCATTTATGAATAAAATTCATTAGTCTCAAAAGGTGTTACCCTTATTTTTTCGTACTAAAACAAGTTTCCACACAAGTACACTTCATCGGGTGCAATCCGTTTAGTAGAGTGTGTGATTTACCCAGGCTGTCCATTGGAATTTACGATGTGCGGTGTGAATGGACGAAGGTCAAATGTCTGCCCAGACTCATTGCACTAAGACCAATTCCCCGTAACAACACTACCCCCCTACAATTAAGCAGTATTACATTATAAAATTGCCTGCGTAATAGTATCACTCTCTTACTTTGATGTATTGATTCTGTCTACATACACATATCATATAAATCGGCAGAGGGGTAAATATGGGTATATTGTGGCAATATTTTATGATATGTTTACTTACACATCATATGAACTGTATGAAGGGCAAATATGGTAAATCATGACAATATTTATAAAACAATAGAAATAGTGAATACATTTACATAAACACATCATATGAAGTCTACGAAGGGTAAAGATGGGTATATCGTAACAATATTCATCAAACAATACTCACAAGTTGCATAGCATTCAGTACATTCAGAAAATCGTGACGATATTTATTAAACAATAGTGAATACTTTTGCATGCACACATCATATAAGGTCTACGAAGGGTAAAGATGGGTGTATCGTAACAATATTTCTCAAAAAATACTCACAAGTTGCATAGCATTCAGTTCATTCACAAGACTCACGTTGCCCTCCGTCATCTTATCAAGTGACTCCTTAAACTCCTTCAGCTGCTCAATCGTCTCCTCTTTAGTCTCCTCGTACTCGCCTTCATCCAAGTCGTCCCTAACGAACAAGAAACACGTCTGCGCCATCTTTACGAACGTTATGCCTCTATTTGCACATTTAAGCCTTCGTTTAGCCTTATTTAACGCTACATACACCGTGTCGCAATACGCGGATATTATCCCGTTGTCTTAGCTACTATTGGTCCTTTATTACCTCTACTAGCGAGACAATCGGTAACGCGACAAATAGATTTGCCTCAATGATAAAGGTAGCAGACCGCATCGAGTGTGAACACGTTGCCGACCTTCCCCCACTTCCGCCACTCGTTCCAAACACCTACAGACAGCCTACGGAAGTCGAAGATTCCGCTAAATCTGTAACAGTTTGTGATCATTTCCAATGAGAAGACGAGGTAGCGGGGAGGTAATAGCTGAAGGAAGAAGTTGGTCCGCTTTTGTTACCACACTCCACACAGCAAGTGCTACCAGCTACCCATGGCCAGATGGAGTTGATCAGAAAAGGCTCAAAATATATATGTAGTAGTTGGACCAAGTATCGTTTCATGTGTATCTGTATTGAATTGCAATGATTGTATGGGTCTAACCGCTATACTACCTGCCCCTAATATACTACAGAGACTGTATAATATAGTATAATATGTATATTACATGTATATGACAAAGAATCTCACCGACATTCTTCAAGGTCAGCCAACTGAGCCACCAATCGATCCAACTGCTCTTCTAAATTGCTGATCAACTTTTTCGTTTCGGCAGTTCCACGTGATGCCATGCTCGTTCAAATGAGGATGAGCCACGAATGGTATACGAGTAACTTCATCAAAACTGGCGGGAATGTCGTACGCAGAAGACGGAAATATTAAAAGTCAGTCGATTTAATTTTGAAATAAAAATTAAGAATAAATAAATAATTAAAAAAAATTATAAATAATTATAATATAATAAAGTATATTTTGACGATCGATATTGGTAAACTTAAAACTTCGATATTTCTTTTTATTGAACAATCGAAGGTATAAGTTTTTTTTTCTGTGCATTTCTCTTCAGCTCTTCATAGAACCAAATTGGCTTTCCCTATTACCATCACATTATTTTATAACTTGAGAGATTAAAAACACACGAAAATGGTTCACTCGGTCCATTTGTAAAATATTTACACAATACTTTTTTCTTCATCTTTAATAGATGTTATACTAACGTCAGTATTTACAATAGATGAAACTATCACTCTCCACCCCTTATAAGTGAGGCTAATCCATTTATCGTGTTAACCACATAGCATTGTAAAGGGCCATAAATGGCCTACACAACAATTACCTTCTCAGCAATCAGCCTATTGCTAACTAACTAACTGCTAAGTGTCATTTAAATGATATACAAAAAATGAAGTTAACACCTTTTTGACTAACTCAGGTTATTATTAGCACAAGCTTTGGTACACATACAACTCAAGTTCAAGCTATACAAGTAAACCTCAATAGATTGCAGCTGATGAAGTATACATGTATACAACAGCTTATGTTAATCATAACTCTAGTTAGTCGATAAGGTGGCATCTTCACTTTTCGTATTATATCGATACGATACCCCGCAATGGACATGCCACTACCAGTCCTGTGGGGATTATCGTGATAGGTGTAGACTGTAGAGATATGGCTAGGACGGCAACCCACACCTTTTTGTATGGTATACAATATATATATACTACATACGCATGTGTTGTTTCAGAATTAATACATGAAACACAGAAAACTGCAAAAGTGAGGGCGGAATCTAGCTTTATTACCTGCGAATACACGTTGATGGCTTTAATTAATTTTAATCTTTAAACCCTGTTGTTTCGATGTAGATTCGTGTCCGGTTATCTCCCTTCAATTGTTCCTGCCCGATTATCTCCCTTCAAATATTTTACGAATGTCAAAGGTCGCTCCTGTCGTCAACAGAATCAGGCTGTCAATCAATCCATTAATCAATCACTCGACCCCCAGTAACCTTCCAGTGTTGCAAGATAACTTGTAATGTTGTATATACCGGCATTCTAGCGTGATAGAACCAGCGACAAGACGAGAGTGCACACATAAAAACATATCCAGAACTGTCCTCCCAAGGTTCGAGAAAAAAAACTGGTAAGTTTTTAAGTTTCGAGTTACTATAATTACTACTCAGTCTACTGGAAATACCTGTTCTCGAGTACTGTAACGCCTACACTAGTCCTTTGGTAATGGTTTAGTGGAATGTACAGTGCTTTTTATAACGAGGGCTACAAGTACAATTATCAATCGTAGTTATTAATTAATCGAAGATAAATAGCACATGTATCGAAAGTTAAATAATTGGACAGAAAAATATCTTTAATATTCATTAAATCTGACTCTACAACTAATAGTACTATCATGACCATTAGCTATGTCAAATGTAATTTATCAATATTCTGCCCCTGTTGCTATAGACTGAAGATAGTAAAGGCCATAGCATTGGTATCAGACAAATTTACCCTGCTTACTGTCTATAAATGTATTTTTAGGTTAATTTCACTTTTTAAAATACAATTTCAACATCGTAATGATATGTTAACAATATTTTAGTCTTATGGTTTAGCACTTATTTGAAGTGCATACTGTTTGAGTAGAACTAAGGATTCCAAACTGAAGTACAGGGGGTCCTCGATTTACGTCGTTGATCCGTTCTTACACGGCGGTGTAAATCGAATTTGGTGTACGTCGGAACACCATAAATAAAGTACTCTAAACGCTCTGTACTGTAAAGTATTGTACAGTATTACGTTTTGGAATAACGAAGGGCAAGAAATTCACATAACGATAAAACACGTGAGAGAAAGAATGGCCAAACACGACCAAAATTGCGTAACACTGAAACTGAAACTGAGTGACGCCTTCGTCCTCACTTAGCACCGTCGCACAACGTATTCACCCGCTGCGCGCTACGAACTAGTTCGCAATTGGTTACATTTTTTACGACGCTAAACTGTGTAAGACAGAAACGCGTTTTAATGTTATTTTATATTTTAATTTTATTTTATATTTTATTGTAATTTTATATTTCTTAGCACCACCGCATGGCGTATTCATCCGCTTCGCGCTACGAGCTAGTTCGCAATTGGTTACATTTCTTACGACGCTAAACAGTGTAAGACGGAAACGCGTTTTAATGTTATTTTTATGTTTTGATTTTATTTTATATTTTAATGTTATTTTATATTTCTTATGGGAAGCGTCGTAACCACGGAACGTCGTAGGTCGCGGCCGTCGTAAACCGAGAACTACCTGTATTTGCCAGTCGTTAAGTCATTACCTGAACGAGTACTTGGACAGTGATGTATTATAAAAATCTTATGGACTACATGTGTGCTCTGCATTTTAAAGCATTCATTAATATGTATAGATGTTGGTGTGCACCTGCAGATGCCCGATATGATCTGTAACCTATAAACATCGAAGCTGTTCGTTAAACCACAACTGAGACACCTTATTCGCTTGTGATCTATAAACGGTGTACTTAACTTGTTTTTGCAGGAAATATTAGGCGAAGATAAAAAGACATTTTAGCAATTCTTATCAGTATCTCCTTCATTGGGGTACAAAATGGCGCGAACTGCACGACAGCGGACAGTTTCCCATGATGCCGCGGTTCCAGGATCGCCATCCAATGAACACGCCTCTCAACAAAAGGTCAAACAACACGAACGTATTATCAAGGACGCATACACGCGGCAGAGAAAACTCGAATCGTATCTCGCTGATGATGAGAACTTTCCGAGTTTCGCGATACAACTCGCGAAGATCGACCTTGAACTGAGAGACATCCCGGGTGACGGGTAATGACCTCATATTTATTGACCTCTAAGTCATCGGAGACTCTTCCGTTTTAATAATAAAAATAATGATAATAAAAATAATAATAATAAAGCTTATTTAGAGTGCCGTATTATCCCTTGGTCAATAATGACACGATGATGTCGACGACACTATATGCAATCTGAGGCGTACTGCAATGGCTAGTGGTGGTTTTAAACTTGTATGAACTTGTATAATATACACATACTAACGGTGATGACTTTGAGTTATGGAGAATCAAATGTAAATATGTAACACAATGTATTGAAAAGTTTTCTTTTAATCACATAAAAAATTTATCTTGAACCGTATTAGAGTCATATTTTTGGCGTCGTATGTATTTTTATTTATTTATTTATAGGCTGACTACCGAAGTAATCGTTGTGTAGGCCAATTTCATTTATGACCCTTTACAAAGCTAGCCTATGTGGTTAACACGACAATGTGATTAGCCTCACGTATAAGGGTTGGGGGAAAACACCTAATACTAACAGTTAGTATACCAGTTAGAGCGGGATTTCAACTAAGTACCCCTGGATTCAATGTTAAGCGCTCTAACCACTACCGCCAGCTGGCGTCGTATGTATAGATCAGCGAGAAAGGCAGGGGTGGGAGTGGGAGGAAGGCCACGCTAGTATACATATGTTCTATTTCATGACCTAGAGTAAATTAGGCATGGTGACAGCCTGGGGCCCCAGTGGGAGACAATGGGAAATAACTCAACATTACGGTGTATACCTTCCTCTCATAGCAACGTCTTCAAAACAGCATTTATTCAATGCATGCTTTTTCGTAATAAGTAAATCTAGAAATAAGGATATAAGAGATAATAGGTCTACTTATACTTACAGTCTATTAAAAGCTAATTTTAAGAAGAACTATCTTCCTTATATTCCCTGTACTTCTTATACTCCTTGAATTTCTACTTAGTCATAGTAACCTTAAATTTGTGTAGTGTCTTTGATTGCCATGTGTTGGAAGGGCGCTAGAAATCAAATAGAATTCCATTCTATTTCATTTAACGGTTGTTAGGCTATGATTTAACTTATATGTACATTCTATTGTGTTACACAATATAATTAGTTATGAAATGTATATAGGCGGTTTAGAGACATTCCAGTTATTGAGGCGCCTCCAAAACAGATTATTATTATTGTAATTTTGGAATGGTAGACATACGCACCGCCATACCACTTGCCACCACAGCTACGGTGGTACGGTACGTCCGATCACTCGACACCAACCGCACTCACGTCACTTTCACTTTCAGAAATTGCCTCTTCCGCGCCCTCGGCGACCAGATCGAAGGGCACGGTCGAAACCATTACAAACATCGGTGCCAAGTCGTGAACTTCATGCTCGAACATCGCGCCGACTTCGAGCCATTCGTGGAGAGTGATGTCCCCTTTGTTCAATACCGTACGTAATTCCGCGCGTATAAATATAACATGGAAGCATAGATTGCCCCGATTGTTATGTTTGTGATATGCTACCCGGAAAGTATCGGCCACTTTTAATATCCTAAATAAAGTCACTAGGTGGATAAGTATAAATATACAATACAAGCAATATAATGAATGAGGGGCAATAACTTTTTACATAAAATAACTCGCTTTATTTGTATTTGTGATTATTTGGAATCAAAGTCAAACATTCTCACCACTACTCTAGCTGCTCCACCAATAAATCAACCCGCCGTTCTTATTATGACATACTACTCATCCCGTGCAGTTCAGCAGCTCCAGAAGCTGGGCACGTACGCCGGCAACGACGCCATCATGGCCTTCGCCCGTCTGCACTCCGTTGACGTCGTGATTCATCAACTAAACGCGCCGTTGTTATTGGTGAGTAACGAGCGAATCCACCAATCAGGTCGTCCCAAAAATATAGCCAATGTTCGCTCGGGATTATGGGAAGGCATAGGCAACCTCGTTACTTTGGTAATGAGGCTGTGTTTAACTAACTAACCAACTTACTGTTTTTGTCTTGTGGTGACGTATCTATCCAGCTAATCGTAAGATAGTCCCATTATACAAAACATTGGCAGGTGACAATGTTGGGTTATACCAGGATGGGGCATGGGAAGTCTTTAGTTAGATTCTATAATATACATACATATAATATACAATAGATGAAATATATAATAATTATATACAATATTTTGTATGTAAATATACATATCATATACATGGGAAGTCTTAGATTATATTATATACATACATATAATATACAATAGATATATATTATACAAATAATTATATAATATATATTAATATACATATAATATACATGGGAAGTCTTTAGTAAGATTTCTGGCTCAAAAATGCATACGAGGGATGTATGAAAAGTTTTAAGCATCGTGTATAAGAAGCGTTGATGCATGTTCAAACCCGTATGTCTCTTTGTGACGGATTAATCCTTATGTGATGCGGTATTAAAGAAAAAGTAAGATTTTGTAAATCTTTTTTGGGGGCTGAAATATTTTTCGGAGTGGGAGGCGTTATCCAGGATGATAATTTGTGTTTTTTCGGGCGATTTAATTAAGCGACTAAATTTTTCACGGCAACGTGAATCGATATGCAGAGGGAAGGTGAATTTACGAATCGATAAGGCTTTTGATGGTGCCTGATAGGGAGACCTTTCTTGACTTGTTGTCAACCGCAATTTCTCGAATTTCTCACGGCTCAATCAAGCAACTGTGTGTAAAATATGAGTATGTGAATTTCTCTTTTTAATCTTTATTTATCCTCTCTATTAATCCTTACTGGAAATCTTTTTTATTGCGATCAGATTCACGGCAGTGATTCGCACGACCCCAAACAGATCCACCTAGCGTACCACAACGGGGACCACTACTCGAGTATCCGAGTGGTGAATGATAATACGGAGTCACCCACCCATATACAGGTGCGTATACAGGTGCGTTAACGAGAATGGGAAAGATATTTATTACCCGCCAACTCTGGGCAGACAACTGACCTCTTTCCATTCACGCCACTGGTTCTAAATGTCTACATATGAACTACATATGTCGCACACTCCGATAAGTCTGTGATGGGCCCATGTTTATTTACAATGAGATGACGACATAGCAGGGAGGTAGGCGACATATAGATCATCTGAAGCACAGCAAATGTCAGAGGGAAAAAGCCCCAACAGAACCACACTGCGAGGGCTACCCAGAGTTCCATGGGCAAAGGGATTTAAGGAGTTTTTAGCCCAAAAAACACCACAGTTACTATACTGGTCAGTGCGGGAATTAAACCAGGAACCCCTGGATTCAAAGTCAAACGCTCTAACCACTACACCACCTGCCCCTACATATATATATATATATATATATAAAAGTGGTATCAGAATCTAATGTTGGATATTCACGCAATGCAGATTTCGGACAAGTCATCATTTGGCAAGTCCGCGTACTCGCACGTCAACGGTCACGACGTCTGTTCGCAAGCTCTGGAGGACCACGTCATGCGGCTCTCGGGTTGTAACGTGAGTCGCCCACCAGTAACCCGTCCCGTCGTTGTATCCCTGGAGCAGACGCCTCGTTAAATAACTAGAATAGTTGACGATGGTGAATCGTTGATGTCGATTGTGACGCGGATTTCCGTTATGGAGAATGATTCTCGAGGCATTATTCGATCTGAATCGATTCATGTTGTAGGTCTTAACAGAGCATCTGTCCCATCAGAGGTATAGGTTTTTTTCCATGCATGTCTCTCCAGCTGTCAACAGAGCATACGTAATAGTGCCATTTAGTTAATATGTTTTATGCTGTCTCTTTGTGGGAGGAGGGAGACAGAGAGACCATTCGCCAAATCACTTGCTTCAGCAAAATAGACACATAGACCATTATAGACAATTCATTTGTCATCTCTTTTGGCGTGGTTCGTGTCTTTGGCTAGATAAATAGTGACGAATATGGACATTTTGTTTGCCAGTGCTTTTGGCAATGATCATGTCTCTCTGTGGCCAGATAGAGACGCTGACACCATTATAGACATTTAGTTTGCCATCTCTTATGGCATAGATACAGACCTCTCGCTAATATCTACCTGCCTCCAGGACATCTCTCGATGGATGTTGACAAATAAATTAAAGCTCAACCCTGATAAGACAGAACTTATATTCATTAATTCACCTTGCCGACGCACCACAAATCTACATCTTCAACAACACAACCATAACTCCATTACTACCACCCCTAACCTTGGTTTCACATTCAACTGCCACCTCACATTTAGACCCCACCTCAGCAATGTTATCAGATCTGGCTATTATAGTCTAAAAAATATCTTCTCTATATCAAAATATCTCAACTCCACACCACACTCTGCCACACCATAGTTCATGCTGAACTTTCTCCTGGATTGATAATTGCTATTCCTTAGTGACTAACTTTCCTCTATGTGACATTAAACGACTTCAGAAGCTCCAAGGCAGTGCAGCATATGCCCTGTCTCCACCGCCCCCCAAGTATCTCAGCGATCTTATAATCGCCCCCACATCTGCCAAAAACCTGAGACAATCAACTACACTCACTCTCGTCCCTAAATCTAAATGCATCCATTTTGGTGACCGCATCTTCACCCATAACTCTGCTCGACTATTCAACTCTCTCCCACCTGACATCAAAGCATTTCCCACGCTCAACATATTCAAATCAAAACTTAAGACTCTACTCATCACTCGTGCTTATGCATAGAAATGGTTTGTTTGGTATACTCATTTACACTTGAATATTATTCATTCTGCAAATTATTGTCAGCATTACTAGGTGATTCAGAATATTTTGGACTTCACTTTCCCTCAAACTTATATATATATATATATATATATATATTTGACATTATTTTTTTTATTTTTTCTCGTCACTAATGACCAATGGATGATATGGCACTTAAAATATAACTTCAACTTTATTCTTATCATCATTATTATTACGGTTTGTGTCTCTCTGTATCCCTCTGTTGTCTTTGTCTGTATCTCAAGCTGTGCGCATGTTTCCAACAGGACAGAGACGCTGCGAGACAAGCTCTGTTAGACAATGAGTTAGATGCTGAGACAGCCATTGCTGACCTAATGCAGCACATGGAGATCACTCAAATGGGTACATCTCTAACTAGGCTAACTAGAGTAAATATGTTAAATAATTAACAACTCCACCATCCCTTTAGCGTAATATCTTCGCCACCCTAATCTCACTCTGATCTATTGTTCCCTGTACCTCCACACCGTTTTATCTTTGCTCCTCCTTGATCCTTCCTTAACTTTATATCGGCGCTTTCTGCCTGAACCAATCTTTCCTGGGCTTTGATCTGGCTTATGTTTGCTGTTTCCGCCTTAGGGTTTTCCTTTGCACCACACTCCCTGCTGTTACCTTCCTGTATATATTTTGTGTGTCAACGACCTACTCATCACCTACTCATCACCCACACATCACCCACTCATCACCCACTCATCACCCACTCATCACCCACTCATCACCTACTCATCACCCACTCATCACCCACTCATCACCCACTCATCACCTACTCATCACCCACTCATCACCTACTCATCACTTACTCATCACCTACTCATCACCCACTCATCCCCTACTCATCACCTACTCATCACCCATTCATCATCTACTCATAACCTACTCATCACCCACTCATCACCTACTCATCAGCAACTCATCAGCGACTCATCACCTATTCATCACCTACACGCCACTGACTCATTACTTACTCATCACTGATTCATCACCGACTCACTTACACCTTTTGTTTTACCCTTAGCACTCTGTTGTCACAGAATTGTATTGCTATAGTAATGTGATGTACAAATGTCAGTGTGTTAAGGGTTAATAACGAAACATCGTAAAATCCAAAACCCACGCAACTTCATGGGTTAATAAACAAGTGCACAAAGGCTAAAATTTTACTGTAATTGTTCTAGAGCTCTATATCGGGCATGAGGGAAAAAGTGCGGGGGGGGGGGGGGGTGCCGTAAGTTATTGAGTTATTATATACATATACAGCCCTGAAGTTTATTTGGCTTGTTTACTACGCGAAAACAACCTATAATAGATTTTAATAGTAAGGCCCTGTATTTCACCTTAGTTATTAATTAAGGGAAAAGGCGAGGTTTTGGTGCTACTTCATAATTAAATATCAGTCGCACGTACAATTTTGCCCTGTTACATCCCTGAGATATTTTTGTAATAAACCATTCCAAGACAAATCTTTCTTAATTATTCAAGCACGAAAATCTCGCTCATTTACTAAATATCTTCGGTTTGTGCTGGTTCGAACTAGCAACCTCTCACATGAAAGGCAGTGCTTCAAACCACCGCACCGCTGGAAAAGTAGCATAATCTTGCTTGAATTTTGTGAAGGATGTTTTGCCATGAAAGTGTACAGTCTGCGAATTTTGGTCTCATTACTAAGCCAAGTTACATTCAGTTACTTATGTTATTCTTCAGCAAACCACTCGGATTCTGCGAACCATTCCGGCGATACGGACAGTGGCATATGGTCAGAAAATGGGACGGGGTCGCGGATATTCGGGGGAGGGGTCGACACACAGGGTGGGGCACGACCCAAACACGTATGTCGGCGAGATTTTATACTTAGTTATATTGGATTATTGTATTTGTGCGCTTGTTAGTTGTTGCAATGTGCGTGGCACATGGTCGGCAGATATCATGGCACATGATTAATAGATATCATGGCAGATGGTCGAAAGATATCGTGGCGCATGATCAACAGATATCGTGGCACATGGTCTACAGATATCGTGGCACATGGTGGATAAATATCGTGGTACATGGTCGACAGATATTGTGGTGCCTTTATTGATAATGACAGGGTTCCCTTAAATGGTATGATATTAACAGAATCATTCTATGAAATACTATATCAACAGGATTGTTCTATTAAATGGTATGATATTAACAGGATCTACTCACTGTATAAGAAATCTTAATGCTCGCCATATTTTGCTAGGCATCCAAGAAGGAGAGAAAACAGGAGAAACAACTCAGATCCGTAGAGAGGCATCGGCAGTTGATCGCCGCCGGGGGACAGGCCCATGCACCCCACACCTAGCTTTCCACACCGACAGGCGAAGCGTGATTCAGTCATGATATTACTGCACATAAATAGCCTCCCTCTAGTCTTATAATATACTAAGCACCGTTTATCCAGCCTGGGCGTGGTGAAACCGCACCCTGTAGCATGCCATATTCGACCCGTTTCTTTCAAAGGTTCGGGTCGCGGCTGTATAAGTTTTTTTCTTTATTTAATATAATGTAACACGAAAATACGTGTGCTAAAATGTACGACGTACCTTACATAAACGTGAGGACTATAACGGTAGTTATTGCGAAAAATTAACACTTCAACTTATTGACGAAGACCTTATATTTACAGTAAGCAGCATTAGTAAAGAGTTTGTTATAGAACAATTACAGCATATCAACTATTTGGATTCAACTGTAGCTAACAAAATTTTCTACTCTCATGTTTAATAATTCCTTTTATATTAATCACGAAAGTACGTCAAACGTCATGTGATCCCTAATTGGTGGCCATCTTGGAAAAACCAATAAATGAT
>WURV02176922.1:0-13715 GCA_011762755.2 Epimenia babai
TCAAGCGATTTGGGATCCTTTGTGTTGACAGGTAGCCAGAGTTGGGTATCATCAGCGTAGAACATGTAGTCGATGTTATGTTTATCGATGATGCTGCCAAGCGGGGTAGTGTGCATGGAATAGAGTATAGGACAAAGTACACTTCCCTGTGGGACACCTTAAGAGAGAGGATGAGGACTTGATGGGGAAATAGTGGCTGTCTTCATAGTCTGTCGGAGCGAGCAGATGCTGAAGGACATGTTAATAAATTGGACAAGATACGTCAAAAGAACAGGTAGGCAGAATTTCATTACACGTTTAGGAACAGGGTCAGCTGATGACGATATAGGTTTTCTGTGCATTTCTCTCCATGTATTAGTATGCTCAGCTAAGATTTATGAGTGATTAGGTCTGGCAAGATATATTAGTGAGATCAGGTGAGTTTATTAGTAAAGTCCGGTATGATATACTAATATGGTATACTAATTTATATCTACATAGCCTTGATGTTTTCTCTGAAATTCTCCTGTTCAAGTATATATTCCTTGTGCGTCACCAGCCCTACTCATTGCACCTGATGAGCTTGTGCTGTTCATAACCTTGCTTAGTCAATAAGGTGTTAGCTTCACTTTTCGTAACAAGGTTAGGTGATATATTTTAGTAAGGTCAGGTGAGTTGAATTCTTTTGCAAAAAAAACTTGAAATTGACAATGTAAATTGAATTCCCCTAGGTGGAACAGCGCCAAAGTCGCGCCCGTGGCGGACAAGTCTTACGATCTGACAGACACATCCGTCAACTTAGCCGGTGGCATTATTACGGTGACGTTCAGCAGGAAAGTAACCACTTCTGACAGACGAGATTTTCAATTTACCACTTGTCCGTACGTCATGCACGCTGTTGGTGGTGATTACGATGGAGCATCGGGAAGAATCTCGATACATCCCACCACGCCCATCGTCACCCGTCAACCTGTTTGCTTCATTGGGAATGCTACGAGTATGTCTAATAGTCTCTAGTATTGCATTTCATAGTATTAAAAAAATTCTTACACTCTGAATGTCTCTTTTATTACTATATTATTTGTTTTTTTCTGACCTGTGGCTATCAAACATGGCAGTAATGAACGACCGAGAGGGAAGCTGCCGGTCGAAACGACGATGGCTGTCTGCGTTGGGTCCATTCTTATCTTCTGCAGGCACGCTCATGACTTAGCGGCTTGCACAGGTCCGGTTGCAGGGGTGACACCGAAACGCTCTGGAGTTTTCCGCTGATGGCGGGGGCGTCTCTAGCGAGCCTTGTGCATTTAGCAGAGATGTTCTGTCGTCTCATATCGTTCGTCTTTCCGACGCTTGCGGTACTTTTCCATTTGCAACGTTCTAATGCGTCAAGTTGCCTAGTGTCTGCAGGGATGTTACATTGTTTGAATGTTTTGACTGTGTGATTGACAATGATCGGGGATGAGGTTGATGAGTAGGAGAGAGACATGACTTCCGTTTTCTTCGCGTTAGTGGTAACACCGAAGGACCTCGTGGCAGCCGAGAAGCTCTCCATTATGCGCTGGAGGGATTTTTTCGAGTTGGCAACAAAAGCGATGCCTTCCTTGGGTGTGTCTGCACAGGCATATGTGAAAAAATCTGCCGCGAAGATGGAGGAAAGTGTGGGAGCGAGTATACAACCCTGTTTCACACCATTTTTGCATAGGATGTCCTGATTTGACTTGCCCTCTACCGAGATCTTGACACATTATGTTGGCATGTAGGAGTCTCCGGATGTTGACAAACTTTGGTGGACAGCCTTTCCTTTAGACGATTACCCACAGTGCCTCACAGTTCACAAGGTTAAACGCTTTGGTGAAGTTGGCAAAGGTCATGTACAGATTCTGGTTTTGTTCTCTCGATTTCTTGATATCGGTCGTTCCACAATTTCGGCGGAATTCACACTGAAGAACAGCTTCAGGGATGGGATCGCGCATTCTGTTCAAGAGTATCGTAGCGATGGCATTCTCGGCTACAAACTGATGCTTCAGTCGTTGCTAGGGTTGTGGCGGTCATCTTGAAAATGGTGATGATTTTGCGTCACGGAGCTCAGCAGGGATAATCTCATCAGTTCAATGAACTACCAAACATTTGTAAATGGAATAAGAGTAATGCGTTCAATTGACTAAATATACGTTTTATGTACACGTTTCTCAAGAAACTTTCTATTGGTTCTATCAGCATATAGGTGTTCTACCTATCATTTTTAAACGTCTGAGTGAAGTCAATTCAGTCTTTATCAATGTACCATTTCTACATTACGCTTCCATTTCGGCGCATTGAAGCAACATAGTCTGTATCACAGTAAACTCTCAGCACGCTGTAATTAATATTACGTTCATGTCTTATGCGAGAAAATCTTTATGTCAGAGTCGACTCCCACACAAAAACCAAGACCGACGATAGCTAAGCAAGGAGCCTGGGAGAAGTTTGTTGGAGGTCACAGATTCAAAGTGAAGTGGTGGTACATCCCGGCCACTAATCAGATCGACTTCCTATATTCTGTGGACCGCACCACAGATAAAATATGGGTTGCACTCGGGTTTTCTGACGATAAGCGAATGGTAAATCGTTTAAAGCTGATTTACTCGATAGTCGTGTAGAAATATTTTGTCAGTTCACCAACACTTGTTGCACGATATTGACTCTACGAACTCGTAGCCGACCATTTCAACAATTATTTTTCTGAAATACATCTATGAATAACGAACGGAATAAAAAGATAGACTTAACTATTTCTCAGGAATAGACAAGTATTCCAAGGTGAATAACTCAGAATAGAATTATATTCAGCCAGCTATGGAAAAACAAAAAGAGATTTTTAAAAGGCAACGAGTTACGCGACGTATTTATATATCATACACCTTAACGTAAATAGTATATACATAATGACAATATTATATGGCATCAATATTTCGTCGATGTTTCATAACAATTGAACGATTGCAGGAAGACACCGACGTGGTTGTAACGTGGCTCGACGTCAGCGGCAAGGCGTTCGTCTCCGATAGGTTGGTGTATTTCAGTAATATCGTTCATCCCTTCATCCATTCATGCCTCCATCCATTCATCTATTCAAACATTTATGCCTCCGTTCCTTCGTCCCATCATCCCTTCATTCGTCCATTCGTCCATTTATCCAATTCTTTATTTCTCTACTTCTTTGCGTCTTCACTTCTCTACTTCGCTGCTTCTTACCTTCCTCTTTCCTCTACTTCTCCCGCTCCCCTCCCTTCCCCCTCGTCCATTCCTGCATCAACCAAGTAACCGGATATGGGCGTATTCGGCTATTGGGCTATATAAAAAGCACCTCAAAACCTCAAAGCCCGTATGCCCGGTAGCCATTGAAGTATGGTCATGGAAATTCCTTTCCCAACTGACGTGGCTATGCTACAAATGATATCTTGATGGTCTGTATATATAGGCTATCTTTATTCAGCCTACTAATAAACCAATACAGGTCGCTATGACAACTGCAGAGCGTGCTAACTTGCTTCCGAGTCAGCCCAGACAAAGTACTGCTATAACGGTCCGAATTTGAACTGGAACCATTCGCCGATAATATCACTTTGAATTGTTTCAGTTATAATTCAACGGGTTGTACCATAAAACGGGGCTATACTTTTGTTGGCACAGACTGCTAGGACAGAATTATCATTGATATAGCAAAGAAGGCTAAAATTGTCCATTCGATACTCTAATATAGTTAGAATGAGCCATCCAATTTATGTCTACTGTGTATGTTACAAACATCGATGTAGGTCGCGGGCACGGTATAGGGTTGTCAGGCGGACGCAGTTTGTCCCACTTTGAATGTTTACTGTTGAACATATTAGAATCGGGTATTCATTATGCCAAAACGGAATTGGCTGACCTAGATGTCGTCACAAGAAAAATGTAAGGAGACTAATGAATCTTATTTGCATCGTCAGGCTTATGGAATGAAATTTCTCAATATGTGAAATACGGGAAATCTAGACACAATAGGGGAGGCGAACAGGTCTTGTGTGGCAGCCTGAATGTTCACAAATGCGATACGTGGAGGGACGGTTAGTAGCGTCTGTGGTGACAGGGCGAAGTGCTTCAAACGATACCAAAATTCTAAACGCGAGGTCATTCTATCGGTTGCCATCAGTCGGAACAGTCTGCACGGCGTGTAGATCATCTGCGGTTCCAAGTTTTTCTATTTCTCTTGGCAGTGGCATTTTTCTGGCGTAATCACGCACTGCTGAAGATTCACTCCTTGATTTAGAATGCGACCATTGATTTTAGATCTGAAATGTGAAAGAGCGTACACGAATTACGTCGTCTATTTGCGTATAACGATTGACGACAATGAAACGGAAGCAAATAATAGATTATTTTCATAATCCATATAATTTTAAAATTTTATAGAAAAACTTTACTATGAAAAACTTTTTCAGGTAGCAAAACTTCCGGTGTCGCGTAGTTCAATACATGCTTATGGTGGTTTATCTCGAAAGGCCTACGTGTTGTTCTATCACAAACATTCCCAGACACCCACCCAAAGAGAGGATTACAACTTGATTATATTAGAGAAATAATAAAATGCATCACACACCTGTATACTGATAGACATTGGTCTTGTAATGTTCATAACTACATCACTGCATCAATTCAACTTCCTTGCTACTGATAGACATCGTGTGTTGAAACGATTCACATCAAGATAAAAACAAAGCTTGCATACGCATCTCTCCGTATCGTCAAGTCCAGGTTTCAGGTCCGTCTTGTTGGAGTGGACATCGATCCGTTTTTTCAAAAATATTGCATCACGTCTCAAACTTGGGGAATGCAATCATACAACAGACAATAGTTGAGGGGTTTTGTAGTCAAATTATGACATGACCACGTACATCTCTCCTACTGCCATTTTTTTCGTTTATTGTTTCCTTGCGTGGGGAAACCAACCAACTTCGCATTGTTGTTAATCATATGGGACTAGTACCGTCCAGTGCAAAAAGTTAATCACTCTGTTGCATTCTGCACTCTGCGAATAAAAACCGTTAGAGGACGCAACGTAAAAATTGAGTACATGGTATATCACTAAACATGCCTTCGATTATTTATTCACCGGAAACAGTCGAGGCGTAAAATTCTATCTACGGTCGGTTGTTGGCGTTGGCAGATCATGGCGACGCGTCAGAATCGATAACTTATTTGAACTACAATGGCTTCCCACATTATTGTTGGGAACGATTGTTCGTGTTGCTAAATCGATTACGTTTGCCGTACTCAATAGGTCTTCGTTCATTCTCTTCGTGTATCCGGTCACCATGGTGATGGAGTAAACAACGTTTATGATTGTCCACAATACCCTCTCCGTGTCGTTCCTTGTAGAACGTGACACAACGCTATATGTTCAACTACGCACAACTACAATATAAACGAGTATTTTGCTGCAAGCGATATGATAATAAGTCTAGGGTTAAGCGTTTATGTTCAACGACAATTAACTGGACTCCTTTACTATAGTGACATCACACACAAAAAGCTTTCTGTAGCCTCGTTTTAATGATAATTACACATATGACTTTTTGCAGAAATTTCTTTAAACGTGGCGTATTTTACCGCCTGAAGTTACGATAGAGTATGGCATATATCGTCTGTCAATTAGTATTAAATAAAATCAAAAAACGGTCAGCGCGTATAACGATATTTTTTATCACGGTGGCCGTAACGTACTGTGTGTATTATACGTACTTCGCGGTGCCGGATATCGAAATTGTATACGGGGATGACGATATTGAACGGACGCCTGAAAAGACCGCCTCTTGTATCCACCAAACACTCAACGTGAATAATGCGGAAATTTTAACGGAAATGGGACCCGAAGTGCCAGTCGTGTGT
Source organism: Epimenia babai (assembly GCA_011762755.2). NCBI lineage: Eukaryota > Metazoa > Mollusca > Solenogastres > Cavibelonia > Epimeniidae > Epimenia > Epimenia babai. The sequence continues at coordinate 5,887 of WURV02176922.1, forward strand.
CGCTCGGAGAAGAATTGGGTGTACGTGAATAACGGGACGTTCATGATACTTCCGGATTCCACGCGCGCGCACGGCAAGATAGTATGCGCGTATACACCTATACTACGAGGCGTCGATGATTTTAGCGTTCATTTCGGAGCTGTGATAAAGCCTATGCCGAGTGGACGCACGATACCGAGTGATTTCTTCAAGGTGGACTGCGATGCGGCTGACGGCGCGCGGTATACGGGCGTACACGAGGCGATATCTTACTCTCCCGAGCTGCACGCCTCAAACCCGTCAGCTCGACCCGGAACGAGCAGCATGAAGCTGAACGTGTTGATCATCGCCCTCGATTCCGTTTCTCGACTTATGTGGTTACGTAAGTTACCTCTCGTACATAGATTTCTCAAGACTCAGCTCGGCGCTTTCATATTTGCCGGTTACAACGTCCTGGGAGACGGAACGCCTCAAGCGACCTTACCCATGATGACCGGTAAAACTGAGATCGAACTGCCCGAGGCGCGACGCCATGTCGACGGCGCAGTCACTATGGATGACTTCCCTTTTATATGGAAGAAATTTAAGAAAATCGGTTACATTACGCAGATGGCCGAAGATTTCTCGGACGTTGGTATGTTTACTTATCGGATGCGCGGTTTTACTTCCCAACCGACTGACCATTACTCGCGAACATTTTACTTGGAAGCTGAGAAAGACGCGAAGAACATATCGCCATGCTCTGGCTCTCAGTCTAACATCGACAGAAATCTCCAATGGATTAATGATACATACAGAATGTATCCGAATAAGTTAAAATTTATGTTTCATTTCTTCTCGCAATTCTCTCACAGTCGGAATAAAGTAATACTCAATCACGTTGACGTTGCTTTGAGCAACTTTTTGCGTAAATTCGTCCGTGAAGGTCATATGAACAATACGATACTAGCTATATTGTCTGATCACGGAAATCGTTTTTCCGGCATCAGAAACACAGCTCAAGGCAAACTAGAAGAACGATTGCCTTACGTGAGCGTGGCGGTGCCGAAGTGGTTTCGCCACAAATACCCATCAGCTTATGAAAATCTCGGCCGCAACACACGACGCCTAACGACCGCTTTCGACTTGCATGAAATGCTACATGATATCGTGGACTATGGAGGACGCGAGCCGGCTGGCGCTACGCCTCGGGGCATCAGTCTCTTTGCTGAAATACCCGAAAGCCGACGCTGTAGCGACGCGGGAATTGCTGATCATTGGTGCGCTTGTCTCGAATGGAAAAAGGAATCTATCGTCGATACCACAGTGATAAAGATAGCGCGGAAATCTGTCAGCTATTTCAACGAGTTACTCCAGCCAGCGTCGCGATACTGCGAACTGTTATCACTCAAAGAAATCTCAGATGCCCAGAGCTTTAGTGCAAACAGCCGAGTTCTGACATATGGTGGAAGCAAAGATCGCGATGGCCGCATTGGTGATTTTTCTGAGGTATCGAAGCCAAGAATCACGACATACCAACTGGTGTTCGTGACTTCACCAAACAACGGTCGCTACGAACTAACCTTGCGCTATGACAGCTGGCTTTACACTATTATTCTCGATCCGAAACAAGTCAGTCGTACCAATAAATATGGGGACGATCCATCGTGTATAGTAGATAGCTTTCCTGATCTCCGGCCCTATTGTCTCTGTAAACATCAATGATGAACGCGAAGACCCCAGAACTAATTATATTTAAAAAGGTTTCTATCTAGGTTTTATAATTTCGTATGATTTTTTTATGCTTGTATCCGTCTTACATCCACTGCCTATCGTAATTCTCGAATCGATAACATGTCTTTGCATTATTAGAAACGATCGTTGACGTTTTCTCATTTTTGACTTCTTTAATTTCTTAATACACTGTTAGGCCGTTTGCCCATACTCGAAGTCTATGCGCGATTAGTCAAATTAGGAAATTTTCGCATAAAAACGAGGACTTGACATGCATCAAGACTATGTCGAATATTGAATATTGCCATTTCTTTGGTCTGCTGAATCACGCGTGTGATCGTTAGCGAATCAACAGGTTCTAATATATACTCTATAAATGGCGTCGTATTAAATTGAAATTATTGCTTCGTGAATTGTGGAGCGTGGGATCAGTCCTTGCGATTTGGCCACTAGTGTTAGGGGGGGACACAGCCTTTAATGCGGTCAATGTTACTTTTCGAATGAGTTATGTTTTCTGGTGAAGTGACCGTGATATTTTGTATGACGTATTGGTTATGGACATCGATAGACTTAAGGTGGCGAGGTGGCTGGGTGTGACAATATTGTGAATAAAAAGTTATATTATAGAACGCATGTACTCTAAATGAATATATATCTTTATATGGTATCTTATGGATATCTTTTATGTTATAAAAACCGGTGAATTTCCCTCGCATTGGAAAAAAGCGTCATGATGTCGTTACACAAAAGTGGTGTTCGAAATGATCTTGCTAAATGTCGCGGTCTAGTGATACCATACCGGCAAACAACTTCCAAACTACCCTCGAGTATCATAAAAGAGAGGTTGTCGTATTGGTCCTAACGGAACGGATTCTTGAATGACGCTCAAGTTAGGGTTGACGTTCTCGTCACGAAGCACCTCTGCAAAACCAGACACGGAATTACGAGAACAAGGACATACGGCAACTATTGCGTTAAATAATTCATGAGCTCATTACGCTCAGTGGCCATAAGTCGCGAGTTATCTCTCTTTGAAAGCCCGTTCTCTTCTGTATAACATACGGCTGCGAGGTATGGAGAGGGCGGTTGGGTCGCCAAAGCCGGAATGCGTCGCGGTAGCAGGTTATAAGTGTTCCCTTGAAGTAAGGAGGGCAGACTGATTAACCCTGAATTAGGCGAACTTGGCACGAAACCACTGTATATCAAAACGGCTGTTCGTGTTGCAAAACACTGTTGGCCTTGCGTACATCAATGACATGATTTCTGGTTGTCGCTTTCTGAGGTCTGCCTCTCAGTGTCTAGCGACAATTGACAACTGCCGTCTAGTCACTACTCGACAGCGCTGCTTTCGCTTAGTCGGGCCGGCTCTATGGAACGCTTTGCCCTCAGTTTCTGGAGTTATGGCAGCAGTTTAACAAGAAATATAATCGTCTGAGTCCAACTATGTCTAAAATCGTGCAGCTCCTGACGACTGCCATTAGGTTGCATCTGTTTCGTTTCGTTTTCGACGCCTTAGAATTAAAAGATAAGTCGCTGTATTTGTGACTTGTAGATTACAACAACAGACACAATAGACATCTCATTCACCTTTTTGTGTGTGATTTAAATGAAAGCAATTATCCACTTTTATAAGTCTATGATATAATTTTCGATGCAAATGCGCAATTCATGTCTCTTATTTATAAGTGTATTTTTTGACATTTGACATTAACTACCATCAATAAGAAGGGCTATAATAGTCGTTTAATCTAAACAAAATAATTTTCAATAGTAGTTGATTGAATTATACTCGCGTAATAACAGAGTGACACTGTGATCACAACGGTTCGATAAATGACGATAAATCTAACGAGTGTATGTTTGCTGGTTTTACATGTGCGTTTTTCGTGGTTGCCAATGGCTTTACCAGAAGCCACTCTATGGTAGAGAAAATGGAATGAATGAATATACAAGTGTCCGATTTGAATCTTGAGTTGCCCACCAAAAACTAACACAAAAATGTCAAAATTGGTAAACGTCGGTATACTGTGAAATAAAATTATTATAAATACCTTAAAATTGCATACAGAGCATACCAAAACGTGTCGCTTCTTCGCAGATTTTATCATTTGTTATATATCTGTAATTTAGCTCTACTTTTTCACGGCGATTCGAGATATTTGAATATTTTACACAACTATTGTCGATTCATAAACGATGTGTTCCATCCGCTCAGCGAAACGTAAAAGAAATATATGCACTCAGGTGGAACAAAGCTAAAGCGGCGCCGATCCCAGATCTGTCATACGATTTGTTCAACACATCCGTCACCTTCTCTGACGGCATCACCACCGTACGCTTCAGTCGTTTCGCCACTACTGCCGACAAACAGCGCGATTTCCAATTCACATCAACCGACTGTCCGTACGTGACGCACGCTGTGGGGGGCGGATACGATTCGTGGTCGGGAGCTATATACAAGCACCCTCACGTACCAGTTGTCTCAGAGGATCGAGTCTGTTTCGTATTGGCCACGGCGAGCACAGAGCGTAAGTTATTCGCTCGTTTCTTAATGACTTGAATGATTGCACGTTATCAAATGCGTTTCCTTCACAAATGAAGATGAATAGGGTTTGTAGGTAAACAAGCGCGTCTTTCACATTGTCTCATCTTTCATGTAGCGGATGACGATTTCTGGACTACGCCGATCATTGCGACCATCACCACAGCGGCTGTCCTAGCCTTGTTCGGTATTTTCACCCTCATGTACGTCGCATCGAGTGCGTGCCAACAGGCTCGAGGTAGGCACGACGTTAATTGTTAACAGTTATTCTCTCTATTTTAATGATAACTATATGTGTCAAGAAGAGACAACCGTATTCAAATGATAATTAAATACGTCGAGTAGAGAGAACTCGAATTGTCTCACAATCTTTAAGTGTGCACTCTCAACTTTTGTGCTTGGCGAACGAATGTGCTGGTTGTAATGAAGATATTCAGAACATTTGCTCTGGTGGGAAAAAGTACGGTAGGACTTTGGTGATGGGAAGAGTATGTTGGTGATCGCGAAACATTTGGCTGCGGTGAGGAAACGATTGGTTGTGACGGCGGAACATTCTCTTGTGTTTTGAACATAATTGGTTGTTTCAATGAGACAATCCCTTGCGTTTAGGGAACATTAGTTGTGACAATGAAACATTCTCCTGTATATGGAAAACAATTTGCGGTGATGGTGAAATGTTCTCTTATGATTGTGAAACAATTACATGGGACGGTGAAACATTCTGTTGTATTTGGGAAACACTTGCTTGTCACGGTGAAACGGTCTTATTTATTTTTCAATCAATTAGTTGTGACGGTGGAATATTTTGTTGGGTTTTCTGTAAACAGTTGGTTGCGAAGGTGAAACATGTTCTTGTATATGTGAAGCACTCGGTTGTGACGGTGAAACAGTCTCCTTTATTTTAGAATCAGTTAGTTGTGACCGTGGCATATTTTGTTGTTTTTTGAAACACTTGGTTGTGACGATAGAAACATGTTCTTGTATATGTGAAACACTTGGTTGTGACGGTGAAACATTTGGTTCTGTTTGAGAAGCAATTGCTTATGACTTTTTATGTCCGCACTTATAGTTCGCGTCAGCGAAGTTTTGAGCTTTACAGAATTTATCAACTAGGACCCTTGACCGTGTTCCTGCCTGAATAAAGATGAACAAATCTTGCGTATTCATTAATATTCATTCAAAAGGTATGAACTTGGTATTTTGCGGTGATGTGCTGCATGAGTTGACATAGAACGTATTCAATGATGGTCTAGAGATTTTTGTCATTGCTATCACTGATATCAGGAATACCATCAAAAAGACGATTCAAGAACGGGTTAAGCTGCGAACTTGTGCTGTAGTAGGGTCTGCTGTAATGGGTATGTCATAACTGCATCTTCCGGGTCTCATACACGCATGCTCTGTAATGTACGATGGGTATATTTTCCTTCCAGAGAGTGAAGTGAAATGCGCTGACGATGGGTCTATCAAGAAATTCTAGCGTATAAAGTCGAAACGCAGATAACTGCGATAACTTTTCGATAAACACCCACTCGTATAACATATTATTGTCCCTTTTTTGTCCAATGTGTGAGAGCGAATGATAAATATCGGGTTATAAAGTTATCTGGATATAATATTTCAGATATCTGTCAATTATACAGTATATATTAGCACTGGTCATTTCAGGTCAATAATTGTTTTGATGAGTGTATTAAAATACCTCTAATATTTATTTAATTCAAACGGTCCGCTTGTTTCTTTGATGGACTGAATATATCGTAATGTATGATAATTTGAACGATGTTTTATGTTGCATGGTGCACTCGCTCGTTCAGGTAGTACGTATGAAATCCATGTTTTCACTCAAAGTGTTTTTATCAGCTTTTATCTTCTAATTGTTTTGATGACGTTGCTCATTTGGTACATGGTAGCTAACGCGTTAAAAACTTACGAAATACCTATAACAAAAATCATTTCTGAATAGATCTGAGATATAAGCAATACATAATAATGCAATACCTTTAAGCGGAAATCTATACATCGATAAATATTTATTAATGCAATATTTTAAGCAGGGATGCTATATCAGGCATATTTAGCAGTGCAATACTTTTAAGCATGAAAAATATACAAGCAATATTTCCGGATGCAATGCTTTTTAAGCAGGAATGTAATGAATATTGGCTAATGTTATACTCTTGATTAGCGATGACCTATTAGTGAAATTTAGTGGCAAAAGTTTTACCTACAATTCTGCCATGTTTTTCAACCCACTACTACCATATATATACGAAATCTTATACACTCAGAAAATTTAAATAAAACTTAAAAACTTTTCCAGGCCTCCTGATAGTTTTAACGTTTTCCGTTCTTAGATATAATATAATATATCACTATGTACTACGAATATTCTAAAATCATTTCCCACGTGCATGTGTATGTTTCATACTCAGCAATCACTTTGTATTTTTAGTGTGTTTGAACTTTTATGTTTCATACTCAACAATCACTTTGTATTTTTAGTGTGTTTGAACTTTCATGTTGCTTACTCAACAATCACTTTGTATTTTTAGTGTGTTTGAACTTTTATGTTGCTTACTCAACAATCATTTTGTGCAGGGTATCAGACTGTTCGTGCACTTTCAAGGCACTTCATCCCTCCATCCAATCTTTCCTAATGCAATAATTTTTTAAACAAGGATGAGTTATAAGCAATATTTCATAATACAATGCTTTGAAGAGATGCTACATAAGCAAGATTTACCAAAGCAATATTCCACAGGCAGGGATGCAATATATGGAATGTTTATTAATACAATACTCTTCAGCAGAGATGTTCTAAAAGTAATATTTACTAATGCAATTTAACTCTAAGCAGGGAGGCGATATAAACGATATTTTTTTATAACTTTATTAGCAGATTCAAAAAATACAGACTAATGTATTACTCTTTGATCAGAGATGCAAGCTGAACATTATGTACTTCTGCGAATATCTTTAGCTTAAAAGATATATAAGGAATGTAAGAATAAACATTAATGCAATATTGATTGCGCGGTGATTCAACAACAATATTTGCTTTTGCAATACATCTTACACTGGCATGAATATAAGAAATATGTATTGATGCTTTGTTTATGTTGAAGCAGAACTGCAATATACACAATATGTACCATGTAATACTTGCAAACTTACAAGTACCGTCTCCGTTGTTCAAATACATCTAAGGTTATTTTCCTTCCTAATTATAAAATTGTTTTGGATACGTTTTTATCCGTGCCATATACAGAGTTAAATAAATATAAATATATATATAAATATATAGAACGAATCTTGTGATCTGTGTTATTCTTTATACATAAGCAAATAAAGTGGTAACTCCTTTATGGCTCACTGCGGAGATATAGATCACAAGCTTTCGAATGTTAAAACATTCTTCATCAGGTGAATGATGGAACATCTGTGTGAATCTGGCTATATATGGGGTAGATGTGAGTGTGAGCGCTGGGTGACTAATCGAGGTAATGGGCTAAGAACTCACACTCACATCTACCCTATATATAGCCAGATTCACACAGATGTTCCATCATTCACCTGATGAAGAATGTTCTAA
>WURV02176933.1:0-13712 GCA_011762755.2 Epimenia babai
TTCGTCTACAAGACCGAGAATGTCGGGATGTTTGAAGCACTGACCGCTACATCCACAAGTCTCTCCACATGGCTACGTCAACGGGTTGATATTTTATGTATCACTAACTGTTAGATTCCACTCCTTAACCATTACATGCCAATCATTAACCATAAGATTCCACTCTTTAACCATTACATGCCAATCATTAACCATAAGATTCCACTCTTTAACCATTACATGCCAATCATTAACCATAACATTCCACTCCTTAACCATTACATGCCAATCATTAAACCATTAGATTCCACTCCTTAACCATTACATGCCAATCATTAACCATTAGATCCCACTCCTTAACCATTACATGCCAATCATTAACCATTAGATTCCACTCCTTAACCATTACATGCCAATCATTAACCATTAGATTCCACTCCTTAACCATTACATGCCAATCATTAACAATTAGATTCCACTCTTTAACCATTACATGCCAATCATTAAACCATTCGATTCCACTCTTCAACCATTATCTGTCAGTCATTAACCATTAGATTCCTCTCACCAACCATTACATGCTATCACGTTATTCATTAACTGTTTTGATTTCTGTCCACCAAGCATGATGGACCAGCAATATTTTTAGCCCGCCTAAAAATACATTGTTACATATGGTCCTCAGATTTTATGACTACTTTGATTACAGCTGACAGAAATATAAGTAACACATCAGGTTTTCTACCTCGAGTAAACTTCATCAGGTGTCATCTCTTTCATATTTCACGATACGCCTTGCATGGCACACGTAATGTCTGCGTAGTCCAATCTAAGTCATATATGAGACACATATGAGACAACCGCATGCATCGGCGTATATCGTTGGATGTTAATTTTTTTACTTTCAGCATCTTGACAAGAAAGACTTGAACGAGGTTTCATTGGACGATACATTGGCGTTGACCAACCACGTACTGAATGAACTGTCAGAGTCGAGCGATGAATACTCATTGGCTGTGTGTTTGTTAGACTTCCTGCACACCCTCACGCTCTGACGGGAGTTTGGGTCGTTCACCATGAGTTGTCTGAATTAGGCATTGAATTAATCACACGCTACATTAGTGTCGTTTGGTACATAAGTGCAATCTTGGTACATTGATGTAGGTGGGTACCTTAGTTTATTGGTACATTAGTGTCGTTTGGTACATAAGTGCAATCTTGGTACATTGATGTCCGTGGGTATCTTAGTTTATTGGTACATGAGTGGAGTTTGGTATATCAGTGCAATTTGATCCATTCGTGTAGTTTGATGCCTTAATGTAGTTTGGTACATCAGCGTAGTTCGGTACCAGAGTATAATTTGGTACAATTGTGTAGTTTGGTACATCAGTATATTTTGTTGCGTCGCTGTTGTTTGGTGCACTAGTGTAATTCGGCACACAGGTATGTTTTGGTACACAGGTATGTTTTGGTACACAGGTATATTTTGGTACTCGAGGATAATTTGGTACACGAGTATAATTTGGTACGTCGGTATAGTTGTATATGCACTGCCCAAATTTTGAGTTGCAATTTTAAAAATATGGCCACATTTGTCTCTACATATATGATTTATTTGGCATTGCCAGTATTTATTTATTTATTTATGGGCTGATCAGAGATCGTTGTGTAGGCCTTAGAAGGCCCTTTACAAGGCTAGCCCAGATTCGATGGTAGACACCTTGTGTTACATGTTAACTCACTGACATGTTAAATTCAGCCAAGCGGCCTGTCTTACGCAGAAAAAGCGCAAGATAGTTAATGCCAGTTTTGCTTGAAATATCTTCATTCGTGATACACCGATGTGCCACTAATGCTGATATTCCCATCCATCTACCTGTAGGTGGAAATGGGGAGATAATTCTTCACAGTTTTCTGTTCTCAGCTACACTGATGCATTCATAAGCTTTTAGCACTAATATGTTCTTATAGAAATGAATAAAAAATGTACATTCTGTTTATCCATCAGGTTCTATTGATAGCCAGACATGTAAAAACTATCGTCCTAAACTTGTGCATAAAAACTTGAAGAATATGCATAGATTTGGTAAAAAGTTAAATTGATCGTTAAATTATTTGTTATTGTGAAAATTGCTAGTGTACAAATTATTGGTGTATTAAAATTGCAATTAATTGTATATTATTATGATCATAAATTATTACAAATTTATTGCATTAAATTATGTAATAAAACTGTTTTTAAAACAGTTAAAAATGTCTTATTCATTTGATCGTCTTTTGTAGGTTTTTGTTTAATACAAGTGTTGTTATAACTTAAAACCCCACAAAAACCTCCAGAAATATTTCATTTTATGAGATATTCCCCACAATGTCGTTGGTTCATGTTGATACTCTCCCCTTACACGGGAGTGTAATACTTATTGGCGAATCTGATGAAGATCATCTCGAGCAAGCAGCTGTATCTAAAATGGCTACACTTCGTCAGGGGCATTTCCTGAATGAATCTATGTGTCGTAAGCAATGTTCATAGATTTAGTGTGCGTGGCCAGCATCTTAAAGCCACTGATTAACCTGATTTGAGTGTCTATTTTTTAAATAAAGAATATTTGCGGTGAGCCGGTTACCCATGACATAGACATTGTTAACGATATATATGGAGTATGGTATTGTAGATGGAGAAGACGGGGCTGAACTGAAAAATGGCAACGGTCGATTTCAGTTGCTTCTGAAAAGCAAACATTCGTTCATTTTTTTACAGTGACTTTCTATAAGACAATTTTACGTGCGTGTAGGCCACGACCCATCCTTTATGCAAAACCTTTATACGATGAAAATATATTAGCCATACAGTTCCTATAACGGTTACAGCTCAGCACCAATAAAATACACTCTAGAGACAAAGAATGTAACAGAAAACAAACGACAACCGGACTTGTCGATCAACTTATCTAGCAAATTTTCTGTAATCGGATAACCTTATTATCGTTCCGTAGATTGTTAGAAAATCTAGGTCAGGCTAACGAGACTGGTTGTCCTGTGTTTTTTTGTGATTATGGGGGACCATGTGCCATTACACCGTCATTGATCAAAAAGGTCGATTATCGCGGGATGCACAGGATACTAATATATTATTGGAGAGAAATGCACAGGAGAAAACCTATACCCATGATGGGAATATATTATTATTTTTATTAAGTACAAAATGATCGATGTCTGTTATTGCGTCTATACCAGAGTGTAAGTGTAATAGATATTGTATAAGCAAGTGAAGTATAATAAGCAACTGCAGTATAATAGAAAGTGTGTAGAGGCACCCAACAGCATGCGCGTGACGAACCTCCTCCATGGTATTAAGAGGGACAGAAAAGCTATAGCTTGATGAGCCCAATTTCTATTAAATCTAAATTAAATCTATTAAATCTGTATAAGGACATAGCAATTAAATCAATAAATATTTTAGAATATGAAGTAGACAGCAGGTTGTGTAAAAGTTTACCACAATATGATCTTGTAATGTAAATAATACAGTCATAAACGATACTGTATTTGAAAAGAATTACAATCCGTGCACTGCGCGCTTGGGGACGAAAATTCCCAAAGAATCCCTTATCTTTATGCTGCCTTGACGGTGGTACTTCTAACAGTTGCCTGCGTGATTTATTGATTTTTACACCTGGAAGTTACGTCGTAGTAATCTTTGATGAAATCGCATCTGCCATCATCATGTACGCTAGACAGATTCTGGCAGGTATGAGACAATACTATTTGTCACACCGTAAGATTAGGATGACACATCTGAGCCGCTGAACCACATTAAGTTGTCAATCTCCTGATCGAGAAACGAGAAGATTTATTAGGCTAATATTACCCTTTCTTTTGATTTATTGATGATGACGTTTCAATATTATACGTTTTAGGAGTAGATTTTCACTTTGTTTCAGAAACAAAGGGTTTGTTATTTGTCATTCGTATGCCTTTATATAGAGACAGTTGGATTTATAAGTTCTTGTGAACTGACCGAAAAAAGGTAAGTTTTATCTAGATTTATTCAGATTTTGTCATGAATAATCATAATAGTCATTCATAATCATATATGTTATATTTTTTCAGTGGATTTAGTATTAATAATTATAGTACGTACTAGTGAAGTGCAGTAATTGGTAATGCATTGTTGATTGATTCTCAGACAAGAAGTTATAATGACAAACACTAAATCCTCACTGATACAGTACAAAAGGATTGCAATCTTTCAGACAAGTTATAGAATATACATACAAGATCATAATGAATCACAAAATAAATGATAATGGATGGGTTTTCACTTTGGATCGAACCAGCTGCTGATCGGTGCAGGATCAAATGTCAGATGGAAAATCACAGAAATGAGAAGATGCTGCGAATGAGTAGTATCTGTCGCCAAAGTAAATGCGCTCATTTTTAGAGAGTGGTGAATGATGAGCATCTGGTGGCCCGAATAGGTTTGTGGATAGTGGTGGGATTCTGAACGTAGAGTGGGGCCATCAATACCGGCCATCATTATGATGGGGTGATAAGGGTGGAGGATGCACTGTGGTAGTGAAAAAACCACTGAGTCTGCGCAGGCAGTTGACCTTCATCCATCCCCACCCCGCAGAAACCACTCATAGAGCATCTGAAACATAGCCATGTAAGAGAGAATGATCCCTTACATAACCACACTATATGGACTGACGAGGTTTTAGGTGATATTTGCCAGGACAACACCATAGATGGTGTAATATCTCGAGCGGGAATAGGTCCACGGCCTTCTGAATTCAAGTCTAACGATCTAACCAATACACTAACTGCCCGCTAGAATCGCCATATATTCAGGTATATCTCCACAATACGGACAAACATCATTAAAATATCTACATAGTACAGTGGAACAGTAGTACTGTGGTATAGTTGCACCGTAGTGTAGTAGTACAGTGGTTCAGTAGTACTGTAGTGTAGTGGTATTGTAGTACAGTGGTACTGTAGTACTGTGGTATAGTGGTACAGTGGTACTGTAGTGCTGTGGTACAATAGTGTAGTGGTATAGTAGTACAGTGGCATAGTAGTACAGTGGTACAGTAGTATAGTGTTACAGTAGTCCAGTGGTACAGTAGTATAGTGGTATAGTAGTACAGTGGTACAGTAGTATAGAGGTACAGTAGTACAGTGGTACAGTTGTACAGTGGTATAGTAATACAGTGGTACAGTAGTACAGTGGTACATTAGTACCGTGGTACAATAGTATGGTGGTACAGTAGTACAGTTGTATAGTAGTACAGTAGTACAGTGGTGGTACAGTAGTATGGTAGTACCATAGTGCAGTGCTTCAGCTCTAATTGACTCCATACCAGATACACATCTACTACCATCACCAACAGACATAAACCGTCCTTATTTACTGCCTGCTGCACTACTGCGAATATTGATTTTCTCACTTAAAACCTGCAGAGATGCTAGAAGTACTATCTCTTATATTCTCATTACATATCCCCTCATGGCGTTGACAGTCTAACCCCAATATGTGACCTTTTAGTCGGGTGTGATTTTCTACCGCTATCAGTTTAATAATTTTGGCTAGCTTTCTCGGCTAATTGTACTAAGGCAGCCAGCCCATTGACCCTCTCAACTATGTTACTAAAATATAATAATAAAATGGTTATATATTTCATAAAATAATAAAATGGTTATATTAATAATATGTTTGTATAATAAAATGTTTGTATTAGATATAATAGTAAAATGTTTATATTATATATAATAATAATTTTTAAAAAAATAATAACCAATGTTCACTATATTAACCCTTGTTACCATAAAATAAAATCTTACTAGATACAAATTGAACCACCTAGAAGGACTGGTGTTAATGTAATTCTAGATAGAAATAGCTAACATTCAATACGATAATTTTACCTTAAAATTAAAGTTTGTTGAATCAAAGTCATATATGGACTAAATTCAGTTGGACTAAATTCAGTTGTTATGGCTCACTTTGAAAAGCAATTTTTCGGTGTTTATTTTTAGTTGTATAAGACGTGTGTGTACGATGTTAGCTAAATATATACCGAAAAAATAATACAAAGTAAGGTTGCTAAGTTTACAATAAACGCCATTCTGCATATCAATGGTATTCATGGAGAGAAGATTAATAAAACACTCCCTTATTTAAAGCAATCCACCCATCCAACAATGAGTTAGAGGGGGGGGAGGCCCTGAGGTGTGTCATTTCACCTCGTCATAAGATGACGACATTGAATAATAAATAGATTTTACATGTATATTAAGTCACCCAATGAACGCCAATGTCAACTTTCCATTTCTTATTTTGCGGAGTTTTTGTAATACATAAACGATGTAATCAGCGATAAATTATTGTACGTTTGTGGTACGATGAATAGGTGAAATGCCGCGCGAGACCTCGACTCCAACAAATCGCTCGGCGAAGGTATTGTTTAGAAAAATTTCTCTCCGCATACCGTCGATTTTAGATCAATTTAAATATCTGCGCAGTCATCATTTTACGAATGCATTAATTTAATTTAATTATGGTGATTAATGCATCTATTAAAACACGGATTTGTTAGCCACTAACGGCACATCATATTTATCGTTGAGTACATTATACATCGCTCGGTCATCGTGCCCTCTATCTTATTTATTGCTGTCCATTTTGGAAGAGTAGTTTGCACTTTAAGCCATACATCTATCGATTTTGAACCGTATTCTTCGTATTTCTAGTTAATCATAGTAACCATAAATCAGTTAAATGTCTTCGATAGCCATGTGTTAACCCATGCCATACTGGCAACTGTACATCACATTACTGAAGCAATACAAAGCTGTGACAACAGAGTGCTAAGGGTTAAAAGGACAATATAAATCAATAAAATTTCATTTTATTTCATTTCAAATGATATTTCTAATTGTTACTTGCATTAGTTTTCAATACCGCTGTAGTTTTATGGTTTACGTAATTATTTCGCTTTTCTATCGTTATTTTTTTATACGATGCGTGAATATAACACCGTATAGACCATAAGTAGGGGTAGAACGTAATCGTTTTGCCTTAGCGTGGCGTAATGCGAGGAGGACGTAGTTATAAAGTACGTATAAAGTTGTCATCGAATATACCATAAATAAATTATAACATCGCTTTGTGATATATATACTATGGAATAACTGCATATCACGGTCTCATCAATCGACCATAAAAAACAATATTATTGCGTCAACATTCACCAAGTTGAGTAATGTCATGTTACTCCGATGATAAAAGACCAATTAATTATTGATTCTCGGGTAATATTTGTTCGGCTTTATACAAGGATTTATTACTGAATGTGGATTAGTGAGTAGGGTAATGGGTGGATAAGCTACTTAAATAATGGACTTAAGTGATCAACTTATTCAACCAGTTATCGTTTTATGGGTGGGAATTAGGGAATATAATAAGTGTATATCATACGTTTTATTTTTTGTTTCGTAGTATATAGGTGTAAGTTTAAAATGTTCAAAGAATTAATTGTAGTATTATATTTTAATCCACCGTAAATATTATGCGTTTTTAAAATAGTAGATATTGTAGTTATTGACATTACTTGCAGGGTTTTGCTTAAAATAGTAGAAAATATACAGGCTAAAACTTATCTAATAAAGTATTCCATATCTAATAAAATTAATATTCACGCTTGGTGTATTTGCAAATTCTTCAGGTCACTCGGTGCCACTATCGTCGACCCAGTTACTGCTGTAAGTAGGTTACAGCTCGACACGAATAATGGAAAGTGACACTGGTAGCGACCAGTTGCGGGAACTTTTTAATGCTTGTGACCTGACAGGAAGTGGATTTTTGGATCACAGTGGACTCTTGGATCTATGTCGTCTTCTACAGTTAGGCGACAACGAGCAAAATTCCCTAACTTCCCTGATCAAAGACAAATCTGCCAACCCAAAACAGGTAGGTATTAGCATTCACCGTTATCTACCATATTTTACCAAGTTTTAGTAAATAAGTAAGTAAGGCATTTATATCCCGCACTTTAAAACCGCTACCGCAGCTCGACAAATGACGGTACGCGAGGACTCGCAGTGGTGTTGGTAGCGCTATCTCGATTATCAAATAGAATTCGTATTGCTACCCACATATAGATCACCAATGGGCTATCGAGAAACTTTCTGTGGGCTATCGAAATCTTCTTTGTCGGTAGTTATTCGAATATTGTCCCTTCCCTCTTGGATGTTCGGAAAGGGTAACAAAATGCGTCGCCACACTCAACATCAGTGACGACGTATACGCTTTGTTGATGAACAACAGGGGCTCCGTAATCATTCGTCCTCAAACTCGTGATTCGGTCATTTTACGAACTGCAGTCGTTATGTAATCGGTATGCGTAATGTGAATCACAACCTCTGTATTTCATCATTGACGAACATCGATTATTCAATGTGTTCTAATTATAGAATACATTTGTAGCCTTTGTAGCGTGCCGGGCTAGGGCTTCTTTCATCTTGCACGGCGAAGTTTTCGGTGATGACGTCACGGTTTGTCATGACGTTCACTCTCCTTTGTCGGGTTTTCTCACTGTAGATAATTAATTACCTGTCATAAATCTTGGGGAGAGTGCGACATTCATGGTCTGCTGGCATTTGGAACGAGTGGCGTAAATAAATGGATAACATCTCTGCCCAGACTCGGTGACCTGTACGATGCTGATTTTCCTCCCTTTATCAATGAAGCCCACTATCTTCAACAACTATAGGCAATAACATGGTTGTTACTTCACTATAGGCAATAACATTGTTGTTACTTCACTATAGGCAATAACATTGTTGTTACTTCACTATAGGCAATAAGATTGTTGTTACTTCACTCTAGCAATAACATTGTTGTTACTTCACTATAGGCAATAACATTGTTGTTACTTTACTTTAGCAATAACATTGTTGTTACTTCACTAAAGGCAATAACATTGTTGTTACTTCACTTTTGGCAATGATATTGTTAAAACTCACTCTATGATATGATATTGTTATAACTTAACTATATGCTATCACATGTTTATAACCTAAAGATGGGCTAGCACAGTGTTATAACCTCACGATGGGCTATCACATTATTATAACTTCATCGTAGGCCATCACCTTTTAAAGACCTTACAATGGGCTATCACATTGTTATAACCTCATCATAAGTTATCACATTGTAAAAACCTTCCAATGGGCTATTACATTGTTATAAGCTCATGATGGGCTATCACATTGTTATAACATCATCATAGGTTATCACATTGTAAAAACCTCACGATGGGCTATCAAATTGTAAAAACCTCACGATGGCCTATCACATTGTTATAACCTCACGATAAGCCATCAGATTATTATAACTTCACCATAGGCTATCGCATGCATGCATACCACTACATGTCTTTAGAAATATCTCATGTCACCATGGATTTAACGTATTAAACGTATTCAACTATTAAACGTACTTACATGACCCGAGGGTCTCGTATAACATTAATATGGTGATCACAGGCTACACTTGTAGAATAAACAGGCTAACACTGAGTTAACAAATGACATTACAATCTTCTGTCAAACATACAGTGGCCATCAAGCAAGAGATACATATAAATTCACCGTTTATTATATATTATATATATCCACTTTTGTTATTCAAGCATCTAAGCAGGAATTTTCGATCTCTGTGAATCCTTCCAGTATGACTTGCAGTATGACTTGGAGTATGACTTGCTGCATAACTTGCAGTATGACTTGCAGTATAACTTGCAGTATAACTTGCAGTATAACTTGCAGTATAACTTGCAGTATGACTTGCAGTATGACTTGCAGTATGACTTGCAGTATGACTTGCAGTATGACTTGCAGTATGACTTGCAGTATCACTTGCAGTATGACTTGCAGTATGTCTTGCAGTATGTCTTGTATGACGTGCAGTATGACTTGCAATATGACTTGCAGTATGACTTGCAGCATGACTTGCAGGACTTTTTGCAGACTAAGAAGGTAAAGGTGAAGTTCTGTCTAGTACTACCTTTTTATTCTACCTTTTCCCCAACTTAGTTATCCTATTCATATATGGTTGGAATCCGCCTTACAAATTTTTAAATGGAATTTATTGCTTGAATGATTTAAAACATCTCATTTGCACGCACGAGTGTAGGAACTACTGCACTGTACTCGTAATATTTTCAGGTCAACTTCCTCGAATTCAAAACTTCTTTTATCGAATACCTGACACAACCTAACCACACCCAAACATCCGTGACTTCCACTGCTGATACATCCGGTCAGTGTTTAATCATCCGTAACTTCCTGTCAAGACTCCCGTTGCACGGGATGTGTAATTATACTATGCTCCGATCTAGCAAGATAAGATCTCTATCCTTCTAGATTGTTCTGTTTTATATATTTATTTAGAAAGGATACATCCACCTCCAGTGATAAAATGGTAATTATATGTAGTACATTAAGGAAAGAGTTAGTTGAGTTGTGGGAGCACTGGACTCGTAAACAACAGATTTATGGTTCGAATCTGGCAACTTTCCTGCGATGATCCTCAGCAAGTCATCAGCGATTCCTGGAGTTAGCTCGTTTTTAAAATTGGTAGATGTTTGATACCATCTTTTACGGGCGATATACAAATGTCAAAAGTATTGTATCTGTGCTGAATAGCTGCCATGTACATTCACTGTTGGCCACATATATGAGAGAGAGCCTTTATTGGCTCATAGTTGCGGTCTGTGAATGCTGCATTTTACCCTTTCCAAAATCAGCCTTACTTACAATATTAAATGCCTGGTTATGCACTTAAGAAATTCACATTAATTCTCTTAAATACCGTCTCGAATCTGTCTTGAATATTTCAAGCAGGAATATCTCGCTTGTTTTATAGCGTCATCAGTACCATCCTAACAACTGTAGCACAGGCACATGTAGGCATCTCGATAACAAAGTCAGGCATAACTAATCAATGAAGAACAGTCAGCTCTGAAATTGATTTTAATGCTATAACATTTATGCGGCCATTTTGGAAATTAAGAATTACGGCGCTTCGAAGCAACGTGCCGGATATAGACGCTGGGACTGAATATAAATGTCGCTGCTTGTCTCGGGCGTGTTTCATGGAGATGAAATAAAATCATTGCTTATCATGAAGTGAATTGTAGTGCATGGTTGGATGTTGCTTTAAGGCTACACAATTGAGTAAATTTAGATCAATGTGCAAAAGCTATCTTGAGTCACAGCTCATTGGTCGATTGCTGCACTATGTCTCCGCGGATTAATTATTTTCCCATCATTACCTCCTACGGGGAGATAACTCATCCGACGCTATAGTTCCAGAAGGGAGACAATCAATACATATATCACTGCCGTGCGTGACTATTGTTATCTGCTTCAGGTCATATCACCGCTGCACGACAAAGGCGATTGTCGTCTGCAACGTGAAAAATCAATATTCGTTTGTTTGCAGACGCGGCCGTAACTCCCAGTACACTCATCGAGAATCTCAGTGAAATAGGAGAAGATAACGACACGAGCAGGCTTTCCACGCATTCGGTGAGTCATTTATCTCCCTTGTATTGTCTCGTATGCGGCTGTTTTATTTCAAATGGAGTATGTATTGCGGGCAGGGCACGGAGACTTGGAGATACGGTGGTTCTGTTTTTTGGCTGATTTATATAGACCACATCTCACCGGCAAGTTCCGTCGACACGTTTGCTGCAGAAAACGTCAGCATCTAATTATAATATCAGAATGTCTTTGTATTTGTATTTGTCGCACGTGATAAAGTATACCTGCTATATGAAAGCTTTCGTTGATCTATATTAGTTAGTCAAAAAAGTGTTACTTTTGTATTTGTCGTATTTACGATGTGGCTCACGAGATACTAGAACGATGATGGAACGATATACTAAAACTATGATAAAATCATATACTAGAACTAGGATAGAATGATAAAACAATATAATAAAATGATGATAAAATGGTAAAACAATATGATAGAACGATAATAGAATAATAAAACAATATAATAGAATGATAATAAAATGATAAAACTCTATAATAGGACGATGACAAAATGATAAAACAGTATCATAGAATGATAATAAAATTATAAAACAGTATCATAGAACGATGATAAAATGATAAAATGGCATCATAGAATGATAATAACATGATAAAACAGTATCATAGAACGATGATAAAATAGTATCATAGAATTATGATAAAATGATAGAACTCTATAATAGAACGATGATAAAATGATGAAACAGTATCATAGAACAATGAAAAAATGATAAAACTCTATAATAGAACGATGATAAAATGATAAAAATCTATAGTAGAATGATGATGGAGCGATGATCAAACAATGATGCGGGGATGATAACGTCTCAACATTTGAGGCATGGTGTCACTAATCATTGTCACGCGTGATTTCATCACGTATCATTGCCGCGGAACTTGTCAGGTACTACAATTTTGGGTCCGTATTGTGAAGATAATCAACATTCAGCCAAATGCAGAGTAAGTCATGCAGCTATTGCGGTAAGCTTTTAGAATGGAGATTTTAGAGCACCATCTCCATATATATTGCCACTTATCTTGTCAGTATTCATTACTCCCGCTTGGTCCGCCCCTCCCTCGTGCTCGTGACGTGGGAACTCTTCAGTCGATGCAGTACCATGCACATATTTCCATGATAAAATGAGGCCTCGTTTGTATATTCAGGCCGACCTGCCGCCATCTTGTCTTAATGAAAATCCAACAATAGGATGTTAATAGTATTGTAATGATGTTGAATTTCTGGTTCTTGTCCAAATTTTTCGATTCCTATTTTCTATTCATTGTCTTGATAGTTTATTGAACTCTGAAGTGGTCAGTGAAACAGTCTATGTGATCGGACTCTTATTTTGTCAGTAAAATGTATACGGTAGGAATCAGCGATGTTTTGGGATCGTTCATCGATATACTAATTCTTTGGCCTTCGTCAGGCGAAGGTGGTTAGGTTTGTTCTCTTGTCTTGTCTCATTTGTCCGTAACTGGCCAATTAAACACGCAAAAAATGATCAGAAATTGTCTGTTATAGTAGGAAATTGACTAAGGATCGAACGTTTAGGTTTTTGTGGCGATCCAGATCTCTATGCAGAGACAAGAAATCTTTAAATGTTATAGGTTCTAAGTTTTTAAAGGATTTTTCACCTGCATTATCCGCATTAGCTGACATGGGGGAAATAATGAAGATACAAATACTTATTTTGTGATGGATCATTATTGTACTTGTACTCAGTTTTAGTTTTGATCAAAGTAGTCATTTTCTGATGAGTCATCATTATACTTGTACTTACTTTTATGTTTGATCACAAGTACTCATTTTATGATGAATCATAATTATACTTGTACTTACTTTTATATCTGATCAAAGTACTCATTTTCTTATCAGTCATTATTATACTTCTATTTACTTTTTTCTTTGATCGCAAGTACACATTTTATGACGAGTCATAATTATACTTGTACCTACTTTAGATTTGATCGCCTTCAAAGCTCTATACTCTTAGATTGCTTTCTAGTGATATTTTTTTCTGTTTTTATTGGTGAGTGAAGACGATCAAATTGACGAGCATATGAAGTGGCTGCCACATGTACAATATTTTATGGCATCTCGAATCTCTCAATCAGTCAAATTCAAC
>WURV02176944.1:0-13709 GCA_011762755.2 Epimenia babai
TATAATTAGTTATTACACGAAATGTATATAGGCCCTTTAGAGACATACTAGTTATTAGGGCGCCTCCAAAACAAATGAATTATTATTATTATCAATTATCATAACTGTATGTGGCAGTTGACTATTGAGAAGGTTAGGTGTGGCATATGAAAAAGCTCGAACTTCAAATTTTTTGTGTTTTGCTTTTGAATGATTGAGGCGAAGTGACTGGGATTGCTGAGTGGGGGGGGGGAGTGCTTTATGAAGGGAGATGAGGTCGCTGAAATGTAGAGGTGATGTTTTATGGGTGCACTTGATGGTGAGGATGAAGAATTTTACTTTTAATGTGATAAGAAACTCGTAGTCATGACGTTTGATAGATTTGATAGTATATGAGAGTATTGGCAAATTCTGGTCCGTCATAAGGCGGCTACATTCTGAACTTTTTGAAGTCCATTCAGTTCTGTGCCAGAAATGTTGTGCAAGCTAGCATTGCAATTATTACTGTTAGGTGTGATAAATACATAAATGGGGGTCTGTAACTATGTATATGGTTTGGACTGAGATACTGCGAGACATCTCTCTAATGTTGTGGGGATGATAGTAAGCTGTCTTAATAGTTTTAGAAATGCGATAAAGTTACGCTTAGTGTCAAATTGTACTCCAAGATTTTGGGTAGATGAAGATGGAAAAATACCGATATTAACTGTGATCAATATGGATAATGGAAGTGTATTTTGTGTTATGGGGAGGTAATAACGAGTTATATCAGTTCAGTTTTTCTGGCAATAATTGATTTACCTTCAAGTTTCATGCCGACTAAGAGACACTTCTGAAAACGGCAGTAGGGACATCGTTTCCTCTGGCTCTTGTCTATCTGACATCCACGGTTATCCACGCATGAATATACCTTCTTGTTCTGGACTGTGCGCTTAAAGAAACCTGCAGACATCATAGTGTATCAATATACGGTATATCTGTATCTATTAGATACCTGTATACATAATACGTACTACTTTACAATAAAGATACTATATCCAACTTTACAGTATTGATATCTGTATCAATAATACTAGTTTACAGTATAGATATCTATTTCCAACTTTACAATATACATACCTATATCCATCTTTATAGTATTGATATCTGTATCAATAATAATAGCTTACAGTATAGATATCTATTTCCAACTTTACAGTATAGATTCCTGTATCTATAATACTATTATACAATAAAGGTAGCTATAACCCTAGTTCACAATAAAGATACCTGTATCCATAATGCTATTTAATATAAAGATACCTTTAATCATTATCCTAATTTATAGTATAGATACCACAGTTCAATATACTAATATATATTACAGTAATCTATACACAGTATAGATTACTGGAGCCATAGGTTCGACATCAAAGATACAAAATAACTCGTATGGTTGGTCATTATAGTAAAGTTTCAAAACTGATAAAAGTGAACAAAACGGATGGAGCAACCATGATGGCGGTCACTGCTGTGAATGTGAACCAGTCTATATGTAAATACTGCGAATGGCTTACCCTTGCAACTTTCACATGTCAGCAAACCATAGTGATAGCCAGAAACTTTGTCACCACAGACGGGGCAGAGTTCCTGCACTCCCAGCTTCATATCCGATGGGAAAAATTCATGATGTGCGGGTTGCGGTCCGTATGCTGTAAAAAAAATATACACCACCCTGACCAGTGTTGATTGTTATTGGTGCATTGCCACGCATGGGGGACTTGGTACATTGTATAAGTGGGTCCATTGTATTAAGTCATTACCTTGTATCAGTCAGTACATTGTATTACTTGGTACACACTATAAGTTGGTATTTTGTATGTTGAATAAATCAGTAGTATATTATATTTTTAACTGTATTTAAAATTTTGTGTCAGCTCTCCATCAAAAATGTTCATATTTTAGACCGTGATATATCATCATGTGCATTCTCAGAGATCACTAAAATAAAAGAAAAATAGCAGCTTAGCGATACATTGAAAAATATGTCACGAAAGATTCGGATTAAACGCCAAAGTTAAACAGTGACTATCTTTGAATACAGAAAGAATCACACTTTTTGATAGGGCAATTAACATATAGTCAAGACAGTCATTCATTTTAAGGGAGCAGGCTGGGAAATAGCCTAACTATATTTAAAAATATAATACGTACATTAAGAGTCTTCATACTGCCATTATTTATTTGACTGTACCTAATATCATTTTATCATTTAACAGATTTAGCAATGTGTCACTTGCCTAATGTATAGTGTAGTGTATCTGTTACAATTCGGAAACACGCATGTGAAAGGACAAGTGTCAATAATCTTCCCATACTCTGTGGATTGCAATATACTGATTTGCCAACTATGATCACCATCATCGCTGGTTTTGAGATAAAGCTATTGCGGAATTAACTAATTCAGAACGGGTCGACGATAGTCCTCCCAAAGACTCATGTTGGTTGTTATATACAATCATTCTGTCTGTGTGCACCTGCATGACCTCGATGTTTGCTGATCTGGGTGTACCCAATTGAGTTAATACACAAGGTGGTCTGCTTGACATGACCGAAGCACAGAAGCTGCCGGGATCATAGCACGAACAGTTATGTACCCAGCTTGTCAAGGAGCACAGTAGAAGAAGCAACTCCACCGTAAGGCCAAGTGCCATATATCCATCTTGTTAATAAACACAACTAATCTATTTACTTGTGGTAACCACTTTATCTATTTGGCCTAGCATTGTAAAGAGCCACAGATGGTTTACCAAGCAAATAACTCCCAGCCTATTGTGATATACATATACATATTGTTACAAAAATTGGCATGGCATATTCACCAAAACTATGGTGAATTGAATATGTTTTTGTTTTATCGGTACTATAAATGGATGAGGTGAAACATTTACTTTATTAAAACAATGACACATTGAACCCAGAATTTCCAGTGGCAGATTCACTATAAGTGTGAATTATGTGGTGCATCTCTCTAAAATAGATGTACAAAATAAATTTTACGAATTAAAAAATATTCATGTGAATGACTTTGTTGGCACATACATCAAATACCATGGAGTATAATAAATTCTTCGAAATATTATTTTACATAACCTAAATACCTCGATACATCTATTTTATGTTTACTTTTTTTACGGATATTAATTGGGGATTAACAATTTAACTGCCAATTAATCTATACAATATTAACAAAAAATTGCCACTATTATAAGCACGATGTCCTGTGAGTGTTGTGATTTGGATTCAATTTGCTTTTCTGCATATTTTTCTGAATAACAATTTGAAGGGTTTAATTTTTACTACATGAGATTTTACAGATTGGCTAATTTTCAGAGGATTGAAATCTTCAATTGTAGCAAATAGAAACACAAAAAATATTCTTTGTGTCCATGTTATTAGCTCACAAATTCACCAAATATCCAAAATCATCGTTTCACCAGCTATGAGGCCCCGTCAGAAATTCTTGGATCTTACAATGGGTTCCCATTATTCACCATACTTCCCTTAAAAGCAGCATCATACCATTTCATACAATTTCGGTTATTTGGTGCCAATGCGTTAGTCGATTTATTATTTATTTAGCCTAAGAAAACCCAGCATTGGTAGCAAACCATTCTGCTGACTATAAACGAAAAATTTCTTTATGAAAAACCCTGTCTTTTTTATAAACCGCTATAAATGAAAATGTACGTTTAGTAAGGATATACTCTTTCTGCTAACAAATCTCACTCACTACATTACATCTCTGATGTAACAATGGGGCTTTACCCCCATCAGGCGATTGTTAGAAATCTTCAAACCAAGAAACAGTAGCGATTTGTGCTAAACAATAAGATCGTTTTGAAATATCGGAAATGCCCCAAATCCACGATGTGCGCCTGGTTGTCGCCAACACTCACTGTGTTGTGGTGATAATATGTGGACCACCATGATATCGCCTACATCAGCTGTTTCTAAGCTGACGTCAACCACAGTACAGTTTTATATTATTATAAAGACGGTATATGCTCATATACAGTATATATATTTCTCAATATACACGCATACATTATTAACCGACCTCCCTGTTCTGAGCAAACTGTCTCACAGTCCACCGATAGAGGTGGAGTTTGCAGTCCATTCGTTAGTGGCCCATCACTCTGGGCTGGCGATCTTATATCGCTATCCGTTATTTTTTCCGTGTGGTGGATCATTGTAGTTACATCGCTCAGTGTCGTATTTAAATACTTCTGGTCACATATCTAATTTTTTATTCAGTTATGATTACCGTAGGATTACGTCGGATGCACTAGGTCTGAAAACTTGTGCTGAATGTGCACCGAGCAAGTGCCGGGCAATGAGCATGACAAGGCCTACATTATAATTTAATAGGTCATATATTTGTAAATAAAGTTCCACACGTATGGCTTCAAAAATATTCATAGTGCAGTTAATATACGACATGAAATTGTGAAATTTAAATATACGCGCATTATTTTTATTCGGTAATATATGAATAAGTTCGAGAAATGTGTTGTTTATTAAGTCATAAATTTATATATGCAGCATACTGCCTACAAATTATAGAACCTCAAATTTGTTAAACCAATAGACATCGACTTTGATAAGTATTGTTTCATATATTTGCATACAGATATTTGCATACAGTATAGCCTATGCAACATTGTCATTTGTCAGCCTATTTTACAATTAATTTTCATTATCACGATAAAAATTTTCATTAAACAAATTATTGGTGCATTTACTGTACTATGATCTACTGACCTTATTGTCAGCTAAAATATGTCTTGTATATTTTGAACATATTTGAGCACAATCTAACAGCATTTTTAATAGTCTTTTTTCTAGAGACTGTTCTATGGAGGTTCAAGTAAACGGCTTTTACGTAGACCTCCACTTAATCATAAACGTGTTTCATTTGAACTACATCAAGAAACTCGTGCGATTGGATCTCCTCATGCATAGATTAAGGGGGATGATGCGTGTGGCTATAGAATTTTGAGGTACGCAGTTACATCCCATTTACTGTGAGTGCCATTGTCATGGATATTTCACATCACACCGGTTACAGGGGAGAGAATTAATGAACCTATACGACTCAAACGTTTTTTATATTTCTCTAAAACAAGACACAATTGAGTACAAACGGTCGTAAGCCAATTGGCTGCGTGACGACTGCGTGGCCGATGCGTGGCTTATGGTGTGTTTTAGGCGGAAATTTAAAAAGGAACATACTACATTTAGCCAATAGTTGACGAGAACTAACCGGTGTTGATCCAGCCTTGTTCCGGGAGAGGTAGCACGTATCCGTCCGGGTTCTCTCCGTAGTCTGCAAATTAAACACAGCATGAGGCTCAAAAAAACTTCTTAACTTCTTGCAGTGTTCGATCTGAATGTTGCGAGGCAGGCAAAGCACAATAACTTACATAATGGGTTAACCGTAGCCTATTCGGACGAACGAACATACATACCATCGCATGGTGACTTACAGATTGGGTTACCCGCAGTCTATTCGGGCGGACAAACCACAGCCTGATAAGTTACACAACGGGTGAACCCAGTCTAAGAGGGCAGTTAGCAGATTAGTTAGACATTTAACAAAGTTTGAATTTAATGCACAGAAAAAACCTATACCTCTGATGGGACTCGAACCCACGGCCTGCAGATAACCAGCTGGTGCTCTACCAACTGGGCTACATGGGCAAGCTTTCTCCTCAGCATTTAGGTATTTAACACCGTTTTTTAGAACCACTGATGTTCAAAGTCCAAATATCGGAGCCAGTTAAATATTAGCGTGTTGAATACCTAAATGCACAAGACAAATCCTGCCCATGTAGCTCAATTGGTAGAGCACCAGACCGGTAATCGGGCGGTAGTGTGTTCGAGTCCCATCAGAGGTATAGATTTTATTTCTGTGCATTTCTCTCCAGCTAAAATATTTTCATAATAAGCCATTCCACCACATATCTTTTTCAATCATCAATCACAAAAATCTTGCTCATTTCCTCTTGTGGAAGGCCCGGAACAAATTCTTAGTTTGCGCTCTTTTGATCTCTCTTGAAAGGCAGGTCTTCTAACCACTGCAGCACTGTGCGCCAAGAGCATGGATATAGGCCTATTGAACATAACAGTATTTCGGAAAACAAAGACCCAAAGCAATAAACGGTAAAATCAATGAAAAGTTTTCGAAGTGCGTGTTTTAATGGCAACATCATGCATTTGCATACAGTAGATATATGAAGGATGTTGACGGTAGCAGGGCAGGAATTTTTTGTTAGAAATATTCAGCATTTGGTGCAAAGGTAAATCTTTTTCAATTTAATCCAATGCAATTCAATTACATCGCTTTTACTTCTCAAATGCAATAATTACAGTGATATACTCATATTGTGTACATAGTTAGTACTGTAGTAAAAACATATAGATAATTATTATATGCATATACATAAAAATCCAAATTAGTATAAAAAGACTAATATGGCTATTTCATTCTTCCGAAGATTGCATGCATCGTTGCGTACACTTAATTTCACAAGATAGCTATCAGAGGTATAGGTTTTTCTGTGCATCTCTCTCCGGCTATTCAAAGAACCACAGTGGCGACCCCCATTAACATCGTTTTAATGGAGCAAACAACGGAAAAATCAGCCAATCAAGTTACAGTCCATCATGCTTGTACCTATATTTGTGTATATCGCTGCCATGGTATGCGGACCTTGTATGTCAGTGGATTTCAAAAACGGTGTTAAATACATAAATGCGCAGGAGAAAGCTTGTCCTCAGTTGGTAGAGCACCAGACCGGTTATCTGGAGGTTGTGAGTTTGTGTCTCATCAGAGATATGGGTTAGTTTTTTGGGCATTTCTCTCCAAGCTATTCAAAGAACCACATTTGCTACCCCATTAACATCATGTTAAGACAGCCATTGTGATGTATTAGAGCAAGAGAGATGACAGAGGTATAACTTCTTGTACGTCACCCCTGTATTTACCTCAAAGATTTACATTATAGCTCTTCAAATTCTACGATGATAAGAGAAACTACTACTACTTTAAGGAAAACACTTTCCTCGTTATTAAGCATCCATATTATTGTTGAGATTCTGAAATGTATTAAAACATGGATATCATCTTTTCTGTAAAACGATTACGATACAATTACGATATAATTAAAATGGAATTACAATACAATTACGATACAGTTACTATACAGTTACGATACAGTTGCGATACGGTTACGATACGGGACCTTAGAGTTAAGATACAATTACGGTTTAATTACGATACAATCACGATATAATTACGATATAATTACGATGGAATTACGATACAATTGTGAAATAGTTACGATACAGTTATGATATGGTTACGATAGAGTGACGATACAAATACGATACAGTTACGATACAATTACGATGCAATTACGATGAAATTACGATGAAATTACGAGAAAATTACGATGCAATTAAGATACAATTACAATTACGATACAATTACGATGCATTTACGATACAATCGCGATGCAATTACGATACAATTACAATTACGATACAATTGCATTATAGTTGTGATATAATTGCGATACGATTGCGATACAATCACAATACAATTACGATATAATTACGATACAATGACAATTACGGTACAATTACGATGCAATTGCGATACAATTACGATGCAGTTGCGATACAATTACAATACATTTACAATACAATTACGATACAATTACAATACATCTTTCTGGCCTCTCGATGTTAAATGACAGATTGGCGAGCTCTCCTCCATGTCCGTAAAGCCATGACGCAGCGTCTATATTGCTGAGTTCTCTCCCTTATAAAACAGAAATCCATAACAGCATCAGAGACCAAGAGGGGAGTTTTTAGGTAGGGACAAAAATACAGTTCTACCTCAAATAATTGAGTTTTAGTGATTGTGGTTCTGTTGCTGAACTTTTGTCTTAATTTACGGTAGGACATCGTGAGTGATCGGTCCCGTGTATAGGTATGTGCGTCGGATCTCTCCCTACTAAGCACATGACAAGGGCAGAATTATAAATGAGACAGGTAGATCTAGCTAATGGTAAACTATTGACCAACCGCCTACGCAGTATAAGTTCGTTCGATTTGATCAAATTAGTCGAATCAATCACGTGCATGCAAGCGATCTAAAGACGAATTCGCCTATTGTGGACGGCCACGCGTATGCAGGAAGTGTGGGGTAAACGAACCGTTGGTGGTTAAGTACGTCACAAAAGTTCGTGTCACGAGAGTAGAGTTTGCTTCATTAGCGAACGATTATTGGAAGCAGTATGAGACATCGGTGATGACACTAGACATCTTAGCCGACATCACTTGTTCTCCACTCCAACTGCGCCGCTGTTCTGTATATAACGTCGCTGTCTTTGATTATACCCGGGCAAATGAGAGTAATTTACGGATAATTCAACGTCAATCCCATATCATATCGTGCACTCCGGAGTGCGGTATTTTGTCGTGGCAAAGAATTCGACACACATCGGGTAGTAGCCAAATGCGATTTAAGAGGGAAAAATAACAAACAGATACTCATTGTTACCGGTGTTGTCATTGTTATCGTCGCAATCATAAAAATGCCTGTATTTTAAAGCGAAAAGACCGGTTTTAAGACTAACTGTAATAGTAGCAAGTGTCTGTCCCATATACTCTCTCGATTGCTCAATAGGTTACAGGTAAAATTAAATCCCCAACTTCTTAATAAAAATCGATCAATATATTCAAGTATGAAAGTCTTGCTTATTTCATTTGCTGAAGGCGAAGGAAAGATCTTTGGTTTTGGTGGATACGAACTCGCAGCGTTTCGCAGTCAGAAGAGCATCTAACCACGACAAAACTCGCGCCAATAATAACCAAAATTACATTAACCATCACATTTCCGTAGGACGTATGAATACCCTGGTGTATACGGGAATCTGTACTAAATTGGTAGTCTCCAATCCCGCATGTCATTTAATTAGCCAGGAGTAAATCTCTACTCACGCAGTACACCGGTGTACAGGGTGATCGACATAATGATTTGTGTACTTTGTTATTAATTATCACCCTATGCTGTGTAAGCGATTATTACACACAGTCATTAGGGTCGTTAGACGACATCCCGGGGCGCCGCGCTGTTCTCCGTGAATCAATGCGATCGCCGTGATTAACTCTATGTTATTTACAGGTGCATGCGGTCATTACCTGCTGAATGAGTTCACCCTAGTCACTAATTCCCCTTTTTGGTCATTCGTTTAAGTGGAATTTCAAAAACCTATTACACAAAAATGTAATAAATATTTCTTATGTGCAAGAAATAGTTCAGTTTGATATACGTTGGTGTAATAATAATAATAAAACGCAAACATAAGGAAATTATTTCCTCTTAAAGCTATGTAAACTTCTTGGAATGGAGCATTTGGAAAGTCTGAGAATCAAATGCTTACTAGTATGATCTCAATATGCCATTCTCATATTAAGTCTCCAAAATGAATTATCCGTTACCAGATGTGGAAGTTGTCAATATCCGAAGTTCAGAAAAAATGCTTCATCGTGGCGGGAATTGTAGAATTAAAGGCCATTTAAGGGGTCCAAAATCACCATCGACAAGAAATCAAATATCTCCGGCCGTCTTCTTGCTGTGAACCTCGAATGCCGCATAATGCAATGCGCCAGGTTTGGGAATGGTAGGCCTCCATGTGGCAAAAGATCGTCTTTCAAGAGCGTTTATCGAATAATATTTCTCGACGCATTGGAATATGTGCCTCTTTATACTTCCGTCCTTCCCCCCTTCGTTCCTCCCTCCTCTTTTCCCTCCCTCCCTTCTTCCCTACGTCCTGGAGTTAAGTTCTAGTATAATTAAAATATACATAAGTCGACTGATTAGGCATCAGTAAATTTGTTCCACTACCGTGTCCAAATACATGGGTCTAGCATATGTTTGTCTATTCTTCCTGCACAAAAGCCATGTTCTGGGCGATTTCTGGGAAGGTATCCGATGACAGGTTTCACATGAATTGTTTTCTCAATAGATTTATCCGAAATACGTGTCAAGACCTGTAGGCTTAATTTTATAGATTACCTGACGGTTACAGTCGCATAACTTTAAATGGGTAGGTATGGGATTACCCTAATTATACAGACACAGAAGATAAAATTTGTATATATCTGCAAAAATCTGCAGATAGATGTAGAAACGTGGGCTCATCGTCTGATAGTCTTTTATGCGAAACACTCGACATACTTCGTGACTCCTACACAAAGCAATGTGTATTCAATTATTTGAAGTTTAGGGAAAAAGAATAGGGGTCCGGCACGCCCACTCGGTCACGTGGTGGCTGTTGCCACGTGCCTGCTGGCCAGTATGGCGAACATATAAACCACCGGGGTAAAGTCGAGCATATGAACCGCTAGGGGAGGCTACTATTTGGCAGGTTGTTAAGGTGATAATTCACATTTTATTTACAGAATACAATGAGCACGGAGATATTCTCAGTAATTACAACTTTGTTTTTTACATTGTGTGCCCTAAAGTCTGACTTTGATCTTGGCATAAAAGCTGTTTTTGGGTGTTTTAGCTAACTCGATGAATCTTGATTCGAGAAGCGAATTATCACCAGGCATCTTGATTTACTCTGATTGGCTGACCCGACCTGTCAATCAACTGTCAATGTGTGATTTCAGTAGCCAATAACATACCGGTTCACATACTCCCGGTTCTTATGCACCATCACCAAAGACTCGAGGGCAGCGGAGCCAGCTGGGCCGCCTGTTGTTAGGGTCGGATATCGGTTTGTCATGCCTATGCCCTTCTCTCCCCACGACTCGGTCACCGCAACCCAACGGTATACATCCAAGCAGGATGTATACTCATGTTGGCGCTTTATTATCGTGATTATTATTATTCACTTAGATTAGTAAAAAGTTCTTATAAAACCAACCAACGCTCATAGTGAATCAAAATTATTTATAAATAAAATGTTTATAGGTTTCTAGAGCTAGATAAATTGCATACGGTTTTGATCGTTTTAATTTCCTCGATCAATGTGGGTTTTTTCCACACAGAACAAAGAAAAAGGCACACTCAATACATACGTGATTTCTTGAATTCAGTAGCGTTCATATACGCGTTGTATAGTTTTGTAATCAAACACACACACACACACACACACACACACACACACACACACTACAACGTGCAGATTCAATGATGTGATCAGTCGAGCAGCATATAGACCGCGGAATCTACGCGTGCGTGTTTATCAGACCGGATTTTAGACTGAATTCAAAGAAGAATTAGGGGCGGTAATCGGATTCGGGTTCGGCTTTATGTCTAGGGCTACAGCACGCGCCAGTAATTATGACGGACGAGAATTAAGACGAAATCAGCGCTGCTCACGAGAGCAAAGCACCTACGTGACTCGTTAATTTGGCCGCTTACAAAACCCGTCTTCATTTAACGCTCTCGTACATAGGCAGGTAAGTGGACGCGACAGATCGATGAGTCGGTGAGTATTCTCGGTGGATACGACGAACCTTTGTGACGATGATGAGGTGGGGACGAAAAATGGCCGGGACGCAAAGTCGTATAATGAGATACACGCCATTGAATAAAAGACGTTGGTGATCAGATATTGGAGAAAGATATTATTATGGTTTCTGATAGCGTCACATCATCGAATGACGGCAGCCACTACCCAAAGCCCTACGCACTAAGATGTTAATAGATTACGAAGAGGCACACTCGAACGTAATGATGACTGACAGAGACAAACATCTAGCCTACTTACATAAAATATTAATTATGGATTCAATCAATTGTATTTGTAACTATATTGTATGCGCATTGTACTTGCATGGGCTTTGAGGGCAATATAATTCATTATATCGCATGGTAAGCTATCATCTTTGGCTACGCATTTACGTAAATTTAGGTACATTAAGGTGGAATATATGACTCGTTTAAAAGGACTTTTAAAATTTTGTATCTAACCAAAGGTTTAAGGGTTGTAAACGTATTTATTGAATAGTATTATTGGGATAAACGATATCATTTAGATTGTAAATGCTAAAAAAATCCGATCTTTTAGCATAGCTGGGCAGAACATATTGTTCGAAACCAATTGAGTGTATATTAATTTATATAGTAGACATCATGATAAAATCATCACATTATGATGGAGGATCGCTTTACCAACAGAACACTATATTCTACCTTCGGCGCTAGTGCACAATGGTTCGAAACAATCTTTCACGCAACAGATTGCGAGTTTTACGGCACATACATACCATTTTTCCTGCCCTTTCACTGGTATATTAAATGAAAAACATTTTCCTGTTTAACCTTTAGGACCCTGTTGTCTCATAATTGTATCGCTGTATTAATGTGATGTGCAGTTGTGAGTGTAGTAGGGGTTAAAATATTGAGTCAGACTTGTGTCGATGTGAGTTATGAAAAATTTCATTCATAATTATGGTATATATCAATATGCACCAGTGTTGTAGGAAATTTAAATAAGACGTGAAATCATATGTAACGAGTGGTTGTGGACTATATGACAACCCCTTTCGTCATCACTCTCTTAGACTGATGTTTTATCTTAGACCTATCTCGCAATTATGTTCAGACATGTTTAATAAGTGAAAAACGTATATGATAGTGAATTATTTCCCGGTAGTGCAACATCGCGCTATAAGTGTGTCAAGTACGCGAGAGACATTTAGACGGAGAGCCATCGGAATTGTCCGCTGTGCTCGTCCGATAGCAAATGTAGAATAGTGGCACGTGATCAATGGCAGAGGCTATCATGGATGTACAGTTAATACCGTAGCATACCAATCATGCTTTAAGGTGAATGTAAAATGTGTCGTAAATTATTAAATTATGATCAAGTGTCAGTAAACGTCGTGTTACGTCTGACGTCACTTCTAAGACGTAGACGTATATAATACTGAGACATCTAGGACGGTCACCAGTCTTCTTGTTCACTTATGAGTAGATTGGACGCCACCGTCGGTTGTCAGTATCCAAGACGTGGCATTATGGGTCATGACGGTTTCACCTAATCCTGTCTCACCTACCACATACTAATTATACAAAAAAGTACTGTTTCACCCAATGAATTAGCGCCGTCTTAAGTAAACAGAAATTTTGTCCTATTCCACTTACCGCGGTACAGCAAAGGAATAAATGATCGGGTATTATCACACCTTTACTGGTGGCCTTATCGCCTATAAACAACAACATACAAGTTTCTTATATTCTGTGCCGAATTCATTGATATTTATTTTCATTTACATGTATATCTAACAATAATATTCAGTGTATTAATAGTAAACGGATGTGATAGTATAATAGTGTAGATAAGTATAGTAATATTTAATAGTGAAGCAAAATAAGGTAGCACAATAACATCAATCACAAATCACAAAGCACTAATATTATATTATAATAGTGTGTTACTGCGAGAGAATTATACGACCACATAATTCCAAAAAGGTTTTTAAGTCAATTCTCTTGATTTTAATAATCATCCTTTAATTGTTGTAGCCTACAATAATCATCCTATTGGAATAGCCAATGTGGTTCTATAAATAGCTGGAGACAAATGCACAGGGAAAAACCTATACCCCTGATGGGACTCGAACCCACGACCCCCAGATAACCGGTCTGGTGCTCTACC
>WURV02176955.1:0-13709 GCA_011762755.2 Epimenia babai
GACTGAGCAAGAACTCCAGGTTGTTGTGTGAAGACTGAACAAGGATTCCAGGTTGTTGTATAAAGACTGAGCAAGGATTCCAGGTTGTTGTGTAAAGACTGAGCAAGGATTCCAGGTTGTTGTATAAAGACTGAGCAAGAACTCCAGGTTGTTGTGTGAAGACTGAACAAGGATTCCAGGTTGTTGTATAAAGACTGAGCAAGGACTCCAGGTTGTTGTGTGAAGACTGAACAAGGACTCCAGGTTGTTGTGTAAAGACTGAGCAAGAACTCCAGGTTGTTGTGTAAAGACTGAGCAAGGACTCTAGGTTGTTGTGTAAAGACTGAGCAAGGATTCCAGGTTGTTGTGTAAAGATTGAGCAAGGATTACAGGTTGTTGTGTGAAGACTGAGCAAGGATTCCAGGTTGTTGTGTAAAGACTGAGCAAGAACTCCAGGTTGTGTAAAGACTGAGCAAGGATTCCAGGTTGTTGTGTAAAGACTGAGCAAGGATTCCAGGTTGCTGTGTAAAGACTGTGTAAATTCCAGGTTGTGTAAAGACTGAGGAAGGATTACAGGTTGTTGTGTAAAGACTGAGGAAGGATTCCAGGTTGTTGTGTAAAGACTGAGCAAGAACTCCAGGTTGTGTAAAGACTGAGCAAGAACTCCGGGTTGTTGTGTAAAGACTGAGCAAGAACTCCGGGTTGTTGTGTAAAGACTGAGGAAGGATTACAGGTTGTTGTGTAAAGACTGAGCAAGGACTCCAGGTTGTTGTGTAAAGAGTGAGGAAGGACTCTAGGTTGTTGTGTAAAGACTGAGGAAGGACTCTAGGTTGTTGTGTAAAGACTGAGCAAGGATTCCAGGTTGTTGTGTGAAGACTGAGCAAGGATTCCAGGTTGTTGTGTAAAGACTGAGCAAGGTTGTAGTCTAAACACTGAGGAAGGACACTAGGTTAGGTCAAAAAGTGAGCAATGATTGCAGAGTTTATCAATGGTTTTATATAACACATTAATTTGTTAAGACATTACTATATTTAATTAAATGAAATATATTTTATTTAAAGTACATTAATAGTATTGCTGTCTTACACACATCACATCAATACACTTTTAAAACCATTAATCATCGTCAGAAAATAACACGCATATAAATTAGCACTGAAATACTAATGAACTTCCTAAACCTAAAACTAAAAAGGCTATACTAATAACACGGTTAAAGACATTTATCACATATTGCGATATTTTCGCAATTTCCAATATATGTAGTATATTTTATATTATTGTATAAACCGGAACCAGTGTTATATTTAGATTACAGACACAAAACTTTAGTACAAAGGCGATGATTCAGGTGCAATGATGAGGTGATAATTCTTGATAATTTATAAGTTGTAAACTTTGGTAAACGAGTGTGTGTATTTTTAGTTGCCTTTTAAATTGATTTATACTTCTGCATTGTCGTATATTAACTGGAAGAGCATAATTGAAAAGGTGAGGAGCAGCATAGAAAGCGCGGTCGCAAAAAACGCATTTCGTACGAGGAACGATGAAGCTAAGTGAAGAGTTCCATCGAGTAGAGCATACAGATGAATTTTTGCTGATGGCTGAAGAGTGGTAGGAAGGAGCAATGCCGTGGATGCATTTATAAGTTAACAGAAGGATCTTAAAAGAGATACGAGATGTGACAGGTAGCAAAGAGGGCGAGCGAAGAGCAGGAGTAATATGAGAGCGAAGAGCAGGAGTAATATGAGAGCGAAGAGCAGGAGTAATATGAGAGCGACGACATGTAATAGTGAAAGTCGGGCAGCGCTGTTCTGGAATTGCAGTCGGCAGAGTTCGTAGGATGGAAGATTGATGTAGAGGAAAATGCAGTTATCAATTTTGGTTGTGATGAAAGAATGTATTAAGTGTTTCACAGAGTTCTGGAGAGGGGTAGTGTGATATTCCTCCACTATAATCTGAACTGTGAACCGCTATTAGAGCACGTTCTCGTGGCATAGAGCGGGATATTAAGTAACCTATTTATTATTATTATTTTATATTGATCTGATGTTCCATAAATACATATAACCAGATTGGAGAACTTTGGATATCTGCTTGTGGAAGGTGAGATGTTTGTCAAATATGACTCTAAGTTTACGAACTTCATCTGATGGCTTGATAATTGTGTCCTTGTCAGGAGAAGAGGGAAAAGGTGAAGAGATAAGTAAAATTTCAATTTTGGTTGGATTAATTTAGAGTTTATTTGTGGTCATCCAATCGAATATATATTACATCCAGATATTTGGCAATTTTTACAAGAGAGTTTTCTAGAGAATGGGGGTCCTTGGTGTTAATAGGTAGCCAAAGCTGGGTATCATTGGCGTAGAACATATAATCCAGTCTGTGATTTTCAATTATGTCTCCAAGTGGAGTGGTATACATGGAGTAAAGAATTGGTCCAAGAACACTACCTTAAGGGACTCCGTAAGGTAGGGAATGGGGAGCTGAATGAGGAGCAGATTAATGCCAGATGTTGTAACTATGTACTTTGGGTCCATGGGATCCTGGATCCATGTGAGTGCATTGCCAAGAATACCAAAAAAAGATATAAGACTACATTTAAGTGCAATTACGTGATTCGCTATACTTCTCTCATCACAACAATATGAACAAATATTATGAGCTAGCAAATTAGGACATGACTTTTACCCGGTGCAAATAAAGTCTCACAGGATGGAACAGAAAGGAGTGATGGTGGGACGGAAGCTGTTACCCACATAAAAACATAACCATAAGGGTTTCGGTGCCAAATACAACAGAAATCTAGCCACTAAAGAGCGTACCGAATTTCGCGGAATCTGATGTGACTTCGTAGCGAGTTTTTGTCATGATCCAGTAGACAATGCGACTTCGTTGTGAGGGGGTGAAGAATGTTTCTTTGTCATCCACAATGTACCTAAGCCGGAGAGTGTGAACTCCATGTCAGTATGAGAGCGTTACTCACAAATGATACCTTGACTAGTACTTAAAAATCAAAACTGTTTACTTCTGAATACAGAATTCCCATTTAAAATCACGTTAGAAATTACTGAAAATCATGTTTTAGTGATGAAATAGATAATATTGATATCTAACATTTGCTACAAAATTATGAGAATTCTCGACAAATAACGGATTTGTAAGGGAACGAGAATCAGTAATTGATACCACGAAATAGTTATAGGGATCAATGACTAAGATTCATGGGTAAGACAGTGC
Organism: Epimenia babai; assembly: GCA_011762755.2. Taxonomy (NCBI): domain Eukaryota; kingdom Metazoa; phylum Mollusca; class Solenogastres; order Cavibelonia; family Epimeniidae; genus Epimenia; species Epimenia babai. Next base: position 3,220 of record WURV02176955.1, read on the forward strand.
CGCAAGGGGATTAGTGCTCCCTGACACCAAATCAAGCCAGTGCTGTATTTAAAGTTGTGTTGATTCTATCTAATAGCTTTATCCAACAAATAATGTCTTTAAAACATAACATTTTGTGGTATCGTTTTCTACAATTAGCAATTTTTGGAAAATGTATAGAATTATGAACTATACTATCGTACAGCCAAGAGCAAGAGCCTTTTATATATAAATAAATAAAATGTATATATATATATATATATATATAGTAATTATATTGGTCATCAGATTTTATCGACACTATAAATGTCCCTAGATGGCTAGCCAACCTTGCATATAATCTGTTTAATCTTGATGTACAATGCATAAAATGTAATCATTTGATAGGATGGCTGAATTTTAAAAATTAACATCTTTAATTAATAAATAAATATTTGTCCAATAGCTATGGTTTCAAAAATTAAAATCAAGTGGTAAAAATTCTAACGATGATTAGAAACGCAATATTCTGAGTCAAAAAGCATGCTGGTATTCATCAGCATTCCTGGACAAACCTACGAATACAGATACGCCAAAAAACATATAAAAACATGACAGGGTCGACCATGCGGTATCTTACATGCATTACTGGGACGATGCGAATAAATATGGTTGAACGTATCAAAATCATAACACGCAATATCTAGTGTGGGTGATAAAATCACTCTTGCAAATGTTCGAACATGCTGCCAACGCTGACCTGTACATAGCCCAGTTAACTTACAAATGCCTGGCAAACATAAACGCATATATACAGCATTGAGACATATCAATAGTGACACATATACGTAACTACCACTAGTTTATTGGAAAAAGAACGGGAGGCGGTAAAGTTCGTGATTTCATATGAGAAACATCACCTGGGTTGAAGTTCGTATAGATGATTCCCATAAAAACCAACTATTGCTCATTATTTTGTGTGGAGGCTGTCATTAGCCTGAAATAAATTCTATATACATTGCAAATCAAATATATGTAATAGCTACTTAAAGGCAACACTGTTAATCGCCAACGTTGCTATTGTTTTTCCTGTTATTGTTTTTCCGCAGTTTGTTGCTACTTTTATATAATATTGTTCATGGTTATTTTTTGTCATTTGTTATTTTCTGTGATACAGAAGTCTCCAAAAATGTACTCGTCCAGTACCCATAGACCTTTGTATTTGATAAAGGCCTATTGTGATATCTATACGCGTCCAAACAAAGGGAGAGACGAAAAGGTAGTGTTGAATTCCCCTCGGGTTCTCAAGCCGTCACGACAGTTATTTTGTTCGCCAGTTACCTCAAATAACAGCATATTTCTATACAACATCTCTGTACATATTTTGTATAACTGACACACAAAAACATCTAAGTGTGCTATGTTATTTCAGTAGTACAGTTTTTGGGTCAATGTATAAATATGTTGTGAACTGTTTCTTTGCAATATCTCCCTACCTATTCTGTGTCACTGAATATTATTATTATTATTACATGTTAGTACGCTATCTTGTAATAATACATGCATCTATAGCTTTTTAGCAGCATACAACTGGCAATCTGGAAGAAAAAAAATTGCCTGCGAGCATTAAATTACACACTTAAGTAAAAAATGTAGTTGTCAGATTTTGTATGCAATTACACCCCTTGAACTTTGACCCAAAAAGATCGCACAACCTTTGCTCTCACCGACCCCTAGATTCTTGCTAAGTAATTGTAAAGTAAAGGTCAATAGGTACAAATGCATCAATATATACAAATCCTCGAATCTCTATTACTAATATTATTTATTTGATAATGAATATTTTTTTAAATAAAATCACTCTAAAAATGTCTTCCAATAAATTCGCGGCTGTTATAAAAGCTGGAAGCTGTTATAAAAGCAACACTGAAATGACATATTTCTACCGACGACTTACTGATCGTAACGTTCTCTGTTGAACGCCGCCGTGAAATACGCCGGTTCCTCTGGCACGATGCTTTCATCGATACTAAAGATATCCGGGAGGTGACTGCAGCACATATCCCACAGAGATTGCGTCTCCAAGACCATATCGTTTTTCTGGTAGAAACACGCCACAGTATTATAACATTGTAACTAACGTTATTATTACCATCATTCACGGCCGGGCCGTACCATGATGCGTGTGCTTCGCGTTGAAATTCCATTCTTAAAAGCTTTTGATGCCTAAACAGTAAAAATATTTGTACTAAATGTCCGCACGAAAACACCTCAGCCATATGATTGGTTTATAGACCCGACTGTCACAACTTTCTACCGGGTTATATTTGAATTTATTGAATTTATTGAAATGTATATACACATCAATAAATATTATTATAAGCCTGTCTTCCTTAGAACACATAGGCATACCTTAAGTGGGGATTGAACACGGACAAAATATTACATAATTATGAGGAAGTATACAAATATATTATATACCTTCCCTCAGATGGCCACTGACCACTGTTCAATGACAGCAATTCCTAAGGTTTCTGTGGTTGTACTTCTGTGACTAATAAATTAATACACTAATACATGGATAGTGACTACTACCTAAAAAGTTCAACCGACCGCCCCCGCCCCACATTCCGTAAAAAAGCACAAAAAAAGCTAAAGATGAAAAAATGTGCCTGGTCAAACTGCTGTATTACACAAAAATACATAAATTAAATAACTTTATAGAGTACAGGTCATAAAAAGTAAAAAGCACGAAAAAGACCAATTACCTCTACATAAAGGAATGAAGACATAGTTATAATATCTAGAAATAAATAAAACGACACTGGTAGTATTGTAGAAATAACAGCAGAGACAATATGATTATTATTATGGATAAGTGCGCTGTGGTGATAGCATATAATAACCTTGTATGGATGATATGTTTAGTTCGGGCATGGTGCGTCACTGGTACGTCACAAACGAAGGGTGCATAAACAATGGCTGAGAATCCAGATATGTGGCAATAGGTTAAACCCGCTAACATGCACAAAAATCCTAAATCTCTCTTGAGTCCTTGATCTATGTGCAATTAACTTTGTTAATAACCGAAAACAATTCTGAGCTCAGCTGTTCGCATATCGTTACCTGGATGGGCATCTTGACCTTCAGTATCTCCGCAAATTTCGTCAATGTCTCCCAAGGTGCGTGGACTTTGATGAAGTTTGTCGTCTGATCCACGGTATCCTAACGGGCAACGAAAAAAGTGATGCAATAAAAAAGTTAGTCAACTAAAACAATATTTTGATTATAGAGCATCAAAAATATTTATCATGTATATAGATAAATTTCTCATGACTGACTTGTCTATGGTAATCCATCCCTGTTATTAGAATATTGCTGTTAATGTCACGATGGTTTCTGGATCCATGTGTATGATATTAACCCCTACATCGTTTTACCTCATTATATAAATAACATTCTCTGACAACCGCATGGAGAGGGTTAACTGAAATGTAGTGCACCCATAAAGTCAGTAATAATTTTCTAAGCATTTACTAACTGTAATGACGTAAACTAATTACAAAATCTAATTTGATATATCTGACTGAAATATTAAAATACTAATATAATACTATACATTATCGAGCTTTTCTGTAAATGATAATTAATTTATATTAATTAATTAATTATTAATTATCAAGTTCACAAATTATCAATAATTTTAAAATGTACGTATTTGTGGATTTAACATAATATTTTTAGTCAAACGAAACATACTGATTGATCTAATAGTTAAATCTATATAGAGAAACATTATTTAATGAAACAGATCATGTTTAGTAACTATGACTACAACGAAGAATTATCAAGAAAGACAAGTAAAGACACACATCAATAAATGATAGATAACGTTAGCTACAAGTAGTGGCACTCAATTGTTCAACCATGGGACTATTTAATTCATTTAAATCATACCAACCTGGGAAATGTGATTTCTTATAATTTTCAACGATGATAAACTATAAATATCCTTCACCACGAGATAATAGAGCCATTCTTTAAATATGAAATAAGCCAACTTGTCACCAATCCATAAGGGTGACTAATCTATAAAGGTCACTAATCCATAAAGGTGACTAATCCATAAAGGTGACTTATCCATAAAGGTGACTAATCCATAAAGGTGACTGACTAATCCATAAAGGTGACTAATCCATAAAGGTGACTTATCCATAAAGGTGACTAATCCATAAAGCCAAAGGTGACTGACTAATCCATAAAGGTGACTGACTAATCCATAAAGGTGACTAATCCAGAAAGGTGACTAATCCATAAAGGTGACTTATCCATAAAGGTGACTAATCCATAAAGGTGACTAATCCATAAAGGTGACTAATCCATAAAGGTGACTTATCCATAAAGGTGACTTATCCATAAAGGTTACTAAGCCATAAAGGTGACTAATCCATAAAGGTGACTAATCCATAAAGGTGACTCATCCATAAAGGTGCCTAATCCATAAAAGTTACCAATCCATAAAGGTGCCCAATTCTTAAAAGTCTCCAATCTATAAAAGTCAACAATCCATAAATGTCACTGATGCATAAATCTGACCAATTCGTAAGTCACTAAACTATAGAGGTAATTGAATCATAAAGGTGACAAATTCATAAGTCACCAATGCATAAATGTCACCATTCCCTTAATGTCACAATGCATAAATCTGACCAATTCTTGAATGTCACCAATGCATAAAAGTCACTGATCCTTAAAGGTAACCAATCCATAAAGGTGACAAATTCATGAAAGTCACCAATCCATAAAGGTGCCCAATTCTTAAAAGACACCAATGCATAAATCTGACCAATTTGTAAAATTCACTAATCTGAAGAGGTGACTAATCCATAAAGGTGACAAATTCATGGAAGTCACCAATCCATAAATGTCACCAATTAATAAATCTGACCAATTCGTAAAAGTCACTAAGCTATAGTAACAACTAATCCATAAAGGTCACAAATCCATAAAGGTCACAAATTCATTCATGCCACCAATTAACGATATGTTGCCAGTAACATTAAGCTAAAAATCGCTGTAACGATACAGCATCGGTTCTGCGTGAACTATGACCTATGCCCTACAAGTAACGGCACATATTTACCAACGATGTTAGTTCAGAAATGACTTTAGCTAGTGGAACAGAAAAAATTAGTATAGTTAGTATTAAACCATTTAGTTAAATATACGGACGCACCCCATGCTACTTACCACAAAACAGAAGAAAATGAAATAGAAAGAAAAGGCACATGCTTGTCATAAACAACACAAGTCAAAGATACAGAGATAAAAGATTCATGGTTGAAAAAGGAAGCGTTAACGATGATATTGGTTAGGGGAGAACATGCGTGATCTACGACACGTATAATAGACCCCTGTTGAATTTTGTGTCCATTATGTGGGCCCATGTTTGGCACTATAAACACTGGCTGAAACTCAAACTGGGCTGGTGTTGAGCTGGTGTTGAGCTGGTGTTGAGTATGTGACATTTCGGCATACGCTCGTAAATAAATTTGCCACATTACGGTACTATTACTATTAGTGGAGTAGTAAGTGGATCTCGCGATGCTTCTTTTGGTCAGCAATTGTCAGCCCTTCAAGGGCAGACAAAAATTGTGAATGGTAATTAATTCAGCGTCCAAGACATGAGTTAAGGCTTGATTTAGCCGTTTGTCTTGCAGCAATGGAAATTTCAAAAGGCCAAGTGTCATGTCAAGAATGTCTCATATAGTGGTACTGGCATCAGCCAAACACAGCTAACTTCCACTGCATTGTGAAATATGTCCGCTGCCATTTCCACCTATTTCCAGTAGTAATTTAGATCGCTCATATGGAAATGACACTGCAAAATGTAGACCCTAAAAAACAGATAAAGTTTGAGGCACTTTTAACATAAGGCTACATATTACACACTTGGTAAACTGATTAAACGGATTAAACTAAGGTGATCTGCCCTCTTCAGAGCGAACACGCCCCGTGACAAAAGAAATAGTGCATGATGGTCAGTTGCACAATGCGTTAAACATGCAGAAGGGAGATAACAATATACAAATAATAGTTTTCCGGTAACCAGAAAAGATGACTGAATAGCATGCTTTGCATGATTAAGACTGAAAATAGATGATAATGATGCATTAAAATTACTAGCTACAATTATAAAGGTTGATAGTTGCACACTTGCAACAACATTATTAGTGCAACACGATAACCTAATACTGTATAATCATAATGTGTAATGCTGTAGTGTACATTTGTGCACTGAAGATACCTTGACTGTCCTTGCTTGTTACTTGATGGACTTTATTTATTCCGCTACCCATATTTTACATTCCATATCGCAAAATTTTTCATGTTCACTGAGAAAAATGTAATAAGCTAAAAAAATTATTGTATTATCAGTTTTATTCATGACCATACAAAATGAAATTTGATGTAAAACAGAATCAACAAAACATAAAAGCAAAAATGTGAGAATTACAATAATTGGAATCTCACCTTAGAAAGTACATGCTCGAGTTGAAGACCTTCCTTTTTAAGGTTTTCCTCGAAGCATTCGCGCTTTCGGTTCCGCGCTGCTGTTTTGTCATCTTTTTCATCGGGGAAGGCGAGAATGTAGTCGATGGGTCGCACGCCGTCAGCAAAATACAGGGAAGGTCGCTGTAACACCACGCGGGATTATATGTGATGATAGTGTCAACTGTCAATAGACCATTGAGAATGGTGCAAAATATAGCATCGATCATGGTGGCAAATGAAGTTGTGATAATGGGGTGCCAGGAGAGCATCATTGATATAATCATTCGAAATAAAATATTGATAATGTTGTCAGTAGATTATCAATAATAGTGCCGGAATATTAACAAGGGGCAGAGGCCTCAAGTCGCTCATCTGACTAACTGAAAAAAACTTGAGCAACATAAAAAAAACAAAAAGAAAAAGAAGCCGAAGAGGGCTCTAGATACTCAGATATTAAAACAAGAGGCTAAACAGGCTCCAAAACACTCATGTAGGCCAAAGAGGCCTACAAACACAAGTAAAATTACATTGGCAGAAATTAAATTACTTGATCTGATGATATGCCTAATAGTTCTAAAAGAGACCAACCCAAGGATAATATATGCCAACATACAGAGCTCTGTGATGATCAGTTCTAGGAAAGATGTTTTTATAAATACAAAAATTGTCAGAAATTACTCCTCCTTGGTCAGATAAGAGAATATCTGCCAATAGGCATAGGTCTACGATGAATGGTTCTTGATTTTTTTAAAGAAAATGTCAAAATCAGATAGACGGACAAACTGGTGGATAACAAGCGAAGTCCGACCAGAAAAGCTCACTGAGCACAAGTTCAGTTGAGCTAATAATAATGAGGTGCCAGAAGAGCATGATAATGGTGCCAGTAGAGCATTAAAATGTTGGGAAGAAAACAAGTGAACAATGCTAATTTTTGATCACACCATATATATGATTGGTATATAATAATCTACATGGTAGTTACTTATCTAATACTAATGAAATTTGTCACAACACATTATAGACACTAAAATATCAAGAGGCATTGAGAATGGTTTCAAATAGCAAAAGGTCTATGAAAAATATGCAGCCAACATTTAATTATTGAATAAAAAGCTTATTAATAAGAAATAAAATACTAACAGAGAAATACATATTTATCTTCCAGCGAATTAATTTTAGAAAAATACGTTTCTCAAATAATACTCCTTAAATAGGTGAGCGAAAAAATGAATTAAATTACAGATGTGGGTTTTAGTAGCATAAATCAGGTGAGGTTAGTTAAAGGAATTTTGTGGGTCATTCTGGAGAGTGGAGTGACGGGTTAAATATTTTGTGACGTGTGACCAAGTGTTAATTTGTCATTACAGATCTAGCCATAGAAACGTCGTGACATGCAAGACATGCAACCTGTCAGTTCTCGTTTAATGAAAATAGCTACGCGATCCCAGCAGGGTTGAAAAAATATTACATGCTTTAAATAAAAAATTACATAATGCGAGTAGAATGTTTCGTCGTTAGATATCCTTATTTCAGTTTCCTCAGGCAGCAATATAAAAGAAATAAACCAATTTACGTTAAGCGAATAAATATTACAGCCCATGTGCACAATCATGCAAAAGTAAGTGAAAAACAAAACGATCCAGTATTAAAAATACATCGGCGAAAATGAAAAGATCCAGAGAAAAAGAAAGGAAAGAAAAAAAAATGCATCACACAAAGCATGCATTGCGGGGGGGTCACCTTGCATGAAGCCTCATGTGGCCCAAGAGAGGCCTCTCTTACGAGGCCACTTTCTTCGCTTTCAGACATGTCGTCATCCTATTGTATGCATATGCAGCACATGTCCTTGCATTACAATGGATAAAAGTTAGGGATGTCGATATTCCAAGACCAAATTACATATCTTGACAGTAATTACTTGAATAATTTAATTACATGCAACAGTATCGTTGTATTCTGCTTATAGGTACATACTGACTATTGCTACTTATTACAGAAAAATCATCCTCCGTTATTTTTAATTCTTTATTCAGCAACTGGATTTTTGTTCAATGTTGAATTACATAAAATAAGCCTAAAATAGTCAGATGCAAACAATAAGAGAAACTACTGGGTTGTGTGGAGCTGTAGATGTTTTTATATGATACAAAGCACTGCGGTAGATATTTCACAAAACACCTGAACTATCATACGACAGTAAAATTAACGCGTTACAGATGAAGTAACTAAGGTAAGTGTAAACAAGTGCTTTTCGAATAGAAATTTACTAAGTCAGGCGCAAATGACAACTGAACGAGGTCCAAAATAAAACGCATTCACTATCGCGATAAAATGTCTGGGAAGGTAAGCTTTAGTCATTTCACTTGCATTACGTTTAGTTTCAGCATCGCCCAAGCCAATGTAATTAACTATATCTAGACTCGAACCAAGCCATAGCCGTTAGCGTTGACAGGGTAATCCGGGTACCCGCGGATAATCCAGAATGAGGAAGGGGGAGGTAAATCATAGACCGATTAACCAAGGTGAGACAATCATATCCACCTCATGTTTTTACGTAATACATCGGTACAGAGACATCTGTGACGGTATTGTTGTAGAGCGAATCGTCATTTAAGTTAAGAACCCACGCTTAACTTCTAAGGGAGTTAATCAACCATGTTGACACTAATAACCGCGATGGATACGCATACTGGGTGAAATAAGAACCAGAGGAGAGTCGTATGCGCGTATGCGCAAGATACGCTACGGAAGATATCTGTAACCAAATAATACGCTACAACACTTCATTCCATGTTAGATCAAACAACGGAATTGATAGTTGTAAAAGAAAATACAACAGCGTATCCATAGGTGCTATACCTTCCCGTTGACTAGCTTCGGCGTTTCAGACGTTGAACCGACACCATCATCTGGAGAAAACGTGACTTTTATCATTTCGATGATTATTGACTAAGAATTAATGTAATTAATGATAAGTCTATGCACATTTCCTTGCCCTAAGATTTGTTCGACCGTGGATCGATGTATGGTCCAACGGAGTATAAGTTAAACGGTCTAGTCACTACCCGCCCTCTTTAAATGTATTGTACTGAATCATTATAACCAACATTTACCACATCTAAACTCCAGCTGCCATGATAGTGACACCAATGACACCTTCAGCAGTTTGGTAAGAACACGAGGAAGAAGATATGTGTTTGATATTTGGACTGCTACACACAGAACTTTGGGATATATATCGTATCAGTACATCCAAAAGTTCGAGATATTCACTGCTAAAAAGCAGAACCTTGATATATTTCAGAGAGGAACTTTAAGATAGTGACGTTAAGGTGAGTATAACTGTATATTTCGCCTCTATGAAGAATCAAAAGCTGTCTATCAAACAATACGCTGTCTGTAATGAGATAACATTAAACGGTTACAGACGCATTACTAAGGCTGTACTATTGATCTTCTATCATCGATTTTGCACGTGTCCACGTCCACAATTAGATCGATCAAACTTATTGTTCCAATGACCCGATAATCTAGTGGATTGACGTCATAGGTGTTAACGAATCTAAACCACTCTGACAAGATTGACAATAATCAAACAACTTGAACCATTTCTCAAACATGCTTATATGCCATCCGGATATAATGAATGTATTTCAGTTATATTTAAAACGCGATTTCCTCCGGTGTTGTTGACGGTGTATGAAAACGTTTATCTAATGAAACTGTGTGCATGAATTACAAATAAAACATGCAGGAAACATGCAGAAACCGTTAAAGAGAGTAAATTGGATACAACAGTCAATATCAAGGAATATATTAAGAGTTATAGAAGAACCGCTCATATTAAGGTTGATAGTAAATTCTGAAAAGCTACATTTACTTATTATTAAATTAACTAAGTTAAACTATATAGATATTGCTAATAGTGGGTATAAATTGGAGAAGTCAAGGCAAATTGAAAAGTGTGGGATAATTAT
>WURV02176966.1:0-13708 GCA_011762755.2 Epimenia babai
CTGTTTATAGGTACTAAGAGACTAAGTGGAGACATAGAGAAGATGACTGGTAAAAAGCCAAGCATTTACATCATCGTATGCTGGTATATGGTCCCATTGATCTTACTTGTGAGTCATATGAATATGTTTTTGATTTTATGACACAAAATAATTTCTAATTTAGTACAGAACTGTACTGTAACCATACTTAAGTAATGTTAAAAGCCCTTAATTGTTGCTCGCAGAGTGAAAATGACATTGTGAGTGCCACAATTTTACCGCATTAGTTGAAATGAATAATTTTTTATTATATTTCGAGCTCAGCAAATAGACGAAAAATATATTTCACCGAGAGGTTACGGAATGTCTCACTAGCATCTTTTAATGTCAGTCTGATGAGTCACATTGGATGATGCATGAAAGGAAGAAACAAAATGTAACAAGCATGCACTTTTGGCATGAAACTGAGTGAAGCGAATGGGTGGGAGACATTTATTTATTTCCTCATAGATCGAGTATGAGCAGATGGGGATTGAAATTTGTTGACCTTTATGAGATCGTATTGCAATAATTACAACCGGTCTTGCGGCTATAGTCAGCGAATACGCTCGTGTCATCAGTAGAGGCTTCCATTTGGTTCGTTCAATCTTAATCCTATATAACTTGGCATTCGGGAGTTGTCAGTTGTGGACATCGGTCATTTTTAACATGCAGGCTCTGTGGCTGTTCAGCGTCGTCAACTTCAAGCCATTGAGCCTCGACAGAGATGAGTTACCAACATGGTCGATCGTGCTCGGTTATACCATTTCCTTTGTGTCAGTAATCTGTATACCAGTCGGTTTCATCCACACTCTATTCAAGGTACCTGGCAGGAACTTGTGGCAGGTAATGACCACCACGTGTCAAATACAATACACAGATTCACAATACCTACAAGTTGGTCATGTATGTACTCTTACGCAGTTCAGTGAGTTTACTAAGTATGCGGACAGACAAAATAAGACTGGATTATCTACCTTTGGTTTTCATATTGTATAACCATGTCAATTTAAAATGCTATTCAAAAATTATTTTAGAGTCTATTGAAGGAGTAACTTCTACGGTGTACATTGTCACATGACTGTGTCTCAAAAAAGAGCAGTAAATACGTGACTACGAGCGCCGTCGATATTAAAGTAGATATAGAATTGTTATAAAGGACGCCTCCTAAAGGCATGCAACATTGTAGATTGCCTATGGACTACATAAAGGAATAACTAATTTACCTTTGTCAGATTTGAGTCCGTACGAGAACTTTGCATTGGTCACTTTCTAGTATCCATAGTTTCCAACTTTCCATACACTACGACGGCTACCTCCTACGTGCATTCGGAACTCTGTTATCTCCCATTAAAATTAAAGGTCTTGGTTACCTCCCATCAACATTATAGATCGTGGTTACCTCCCATCCCCATTCTAGATCATGATTACCTCCCATGAACATTATGGATCTTGTACAAGACAAATCTCGGACTATTCTCATCTTACAGTATTCATTCTTGCCGAAATTACATCATAAATGGTGTGATGCATTGTACCATTAGAAAGTGTAGATCTTCCTTTCAACGATAACTATCTCCTGCATGAAACCATATAGCCATAATTATACATTTTGAGGTATAAATTATCCTTTTTGGGCACGGCACACACTGTAAAACAATTTGCTGACCGATCCTGATTATCAAGATGAAAAATAAAAAAATATATTTGGATGAAGTCAAGTGATGTTTAAATAAATTAGTTCTTCGCTTTACAGTAATGGGAATATGTTGTATTTTTCAAGAAACTGAAGAATGGCGCACAGACTACTTTGGCATTCCACAAATGGGAAGGAAATGCTGGTGATTTTGAATCATCAGAAATGCAAGAAAACATGGTGATAAAGGAACCAATGCTAGTCAAACCCTTTTGATATATCTGGCTGCCACCGGGATCTAGGTATCAACAAGGAGCAGACAAGATGCGCAGTGACAATATCCATTTGGGCTGAAACTATTACAGAGATTAGCTATATGGGAGGTAGGAAGGATTTTATATCCCAAATTCTGAAGTCTGGTTACTATTACCTCAGGAATATCAAGTTGCTTCAAAATATCTCACCTCTAAGTCATCTGAAATTCTTATCCACGCCTTTATTACTTCTCGCCTTGATATCTGCAATTACCTTCTCTTCATTCTTTCATCCTACGAAATCACTTGACTCCAAAATTCAGCAACTCGAGTCATTGCCCATATGTCCTACCGTCAGCACATTTCCCCGATACTTATCAGCCTCCACTGCCTACCTGTAAAGTTCCACATTATGTTCAAAATCCTCACGCACAAATGTAGCTATGGCCAATCCCCGCTTTACCTGCAGAATGTCATCACCATTTACAAACCTGTTAGACTCTCCCGATACTCATCATCCACCACTCTTGTTATCCCTAAAACTAAGCGTGCCCATTTCGGCGACAGATCTTTCTCATTCGCTGCCCCCACTCTTTTTAATAATCTACCCACTGATATCCGTCTATGCGCTAATTTTGAGCATTTTAAGTCTAAACTCAAAACTTACCTTTTTCAATTATCATGTAGTACTCCCTCCTAATCAATGTCCTTTGTACTGTATTTATCATCAACTAGTTATTGTCATTGTGATTTTATGTTTAGCGTCACTAGACAGTGTCATCACCAATTAATGCGCTTTATGAATTGCTATTATTATTATTATATGTATGTATCCAAATACTTATATAGTACCCATTGGTAAGAAATAGTGTTTATGCCATTGAGTTGCAATATTTTTAAAACAGAGATTTTGTACCCTATTTGATGTCAGTGGAGCTAGACAATGTGGTTCTGTGGTTCTCGAATTGGAGAGGAATTTGCAATGCAGGTTTTTTTCTGTGCATTCTTCTCCATATATCCTAGTTTAATTCAGTCCGTTTTAAAATACACCATCGAGGAAAAAATCCATCTTTTGCAGATGGAAAGTCAACACTGTCATTACGTATATGAGTTTCACGCTTCCTTCTCTGTATTTGTAGACATTTTTTCATTTATTTCACTTCTAATTTAATATGACCAAAATATACATCACATATCAGCCAACCAGCGACAGCTGACCAGAATCTATCGATGTCATGTGAATTCAATATACTGGAAAATGGTTTAAAGAAAATACTGTCTGACCATCATATCTATAAATGCCATAGAACTTAGAGAAAACTCAGTGAATAATTATTTTTATAGTGAGATGTGATTTGTATATTTAATGCTATTTTGTAATTTTATCAATTTCGTTACGGTGTTTGTTTGAATATAAGATGCAATTATAGCATAATGACATCGAAAATGTAGCTCATACAAGATATGCATTTCCATGTAAACCCCGGTGTAGCATGTTACCAAAAAAGGGCCGTATGGTACCCTACTTGAAATAATGATCAAATAAAAAGTATTTTATTACATATATACTTATTAGCTCAGCTGTCAAACTTTACATGTGTAAAAGCCCCTGAATATCCTACGATTGTGATGGAACTGTTAATTAACTTTTGCGTCTAGATTATCTACCGTTGTGTTTATGTTCAGTGTACATATATTAAATAGAAAAAAATTGCGACAAAAGAAAATTGAGGGAAAATGGACATGAATTGGAATAAAATCAGTACAATAACAAGTACAATATGGACGATGGGGAAACATCAGCAAGACAGGTTGTTCATCGTGGAGTTTTGAGCTTCATCCAAACAGCCACACCTATATATTGGGTCACTCTGCATTCACTTTTATCGTATCCCATTCTAAAAACTTGCGTTTATTAATGGGTTGCCACGCGTGGAAAAACAAGCATCTCTCTACCGGTGAAATGAAACAAAATAAATTTGATATAAAGTGCACTAATAGTATTACGGTCTAATACACTTAACATCAATACACTATTTAGAAAAACATTGATATAGCCTAAGCAGCGTCAGAAAATATCACACATATAAATTAGCACTAAAACATCAATGAGCTTCCTATACTGATAACTAAGAAGGCTGCACTAAAAACCCCGATCTCTTCGTGATACCCCATAGCTTACACAGATACCCTACTCCACATAAAACCGTTGTTGCATCAGTAGGCTGTGAATAAGCATTATCATGGCCAATATCAGCCCCAAACTCGTTGAACAAAGTTGTTGTTACAGCGTTGAGACCAACAAGCCGCACACTTGATCGCGAGGACATTCGAAACACTCCTGAAAGCTACAGACTTTATCCTCTGTCTGCCGCTTTTTGTTTGCTACCACCTGGAACTTATATCCACCAAGATAGCAGCACATCCGTCTTAACCAACGACGTCCTTGCACAACCTGAGATTTACGGTGGGGGCTCCAACCATCTCTTACATGCACCTCTGGCTATCTCTCCCAGATGGTTCAGCATGTCATTTTGTACTGCCCGCTGTTTTAAGTCCCAATTGAATGACACGGCTAACTTGTTGCCTAGATGACAATACTACGTCGAGGCTGAGTCTTAAAATACGCATATGATGCTTTTTGTCCAACAAATGCCAGTTAGTATAGTGGCAGACCACGGTCTGCTATTTATTGTATTACTTTTACACATTCCAATTACATACCTAGGTTTGAGCTCCACTTCATAGCATAATTGATACTATAAATTTATCAGTATAGAGCATTCTGTTTGCAACGCTGCTTATTTTGGCAGTGCTCAAATGACATCATGATAACCAATGTCGTGCAGTCTCTTCATTGCCAAGAACGAGTCATGCGTGTCTATTTAAATTGCTACAACGTCATGCACTTTTCCATTTACCAGGATGCACACCCCAATACATGCAGTGTACAATACAAATATTTTTCCATGTATTTCCACGGTTGTTGTAGGCCCTGGTGTTATCCCCCCATTAAACTCGAACTCTGCCTCAATCAACAAACTCGAACTCTGCCTCAATCAACAATGACTAAAACCGTGTCTTGTTACGTCTTAACGAACTTGACCTTCACAGCTGAAGAAAACCAGATTATTTGGCCATTGGAGTGGCAAAGTTTTGCATTAACGAACCGTCACGAACCCACTAACGGCTGAGGGCTAGGAACCTATTAACTTCAATTAAGATTTCCGCTTCCCTAAAATAATAAGTTGGGATATTGGTAATAATTTCTTATTGACTAACACGTGCAAAATTTCATGAAAAATACATGACTACTTTTATTAAGAAGGGTGATAGAAATTTAAGCAATAAACAATATGTAAGCCGGAAAATGGAAAATTACTGCAAAAAATAAGGAAGCCAATCCTGAAATCAACGTTACAATTACTCATAGGTAGCCAATATTATTTTATTATAGCACTGGTTAAAGGAAAAATTAAACCACAGACAAATTTGGTAACAGAAGAAGAGCAGTACCACAGCTATTCGTGTGGTAATAACAAGACAATACACAATGATAACATTGTGGATTTACATTATTTTACATTACATTGGATATGTCATTACGTTATTTGCAATAAATTTTTAACGTATCAAAACAGTCACCAAAGAAAGATCATATTTCAAATTAAAACCTCTCTATAAAAAGAGTCATGGTCCTTGTGTGAAAATGCAAAAGTTTCTCAAAAAAACAATTTTGCAATCAACTCAACCTGGAACAGCATTACAAAGTCAATGAATTGAAACTCGATATAAATAGTTCCACTAACAATTAAAACGAGCAATTAATACAGCTAATGCTTAATCACCCTAATGAAACTGAAATTTAACGTTACTAAAAAGTGGAAACTGCTTTCTATGTTCATGAAAATTTGACAAATTCCATATAATATAGGGATGCTCTGTAATTAAATACACGATAAGTATACAACAATCATTATACTGTTGCAGTATTTATAAATGCTGTACACAACAAATTTAAGTAGTATCATAAAATGATATCATCGATCTTAATAAAAATTAAAGTGCATAAAACAATTATGCACTTAATGTTTTAATCAACTATTAAAAATATGGAATTGGTGAAAACATCTGACATTACTGCTGCGTGACCTTACTGCTCCCATTGCGGTGTGTCTTTGTGCGCTTTGTTAAACGATCACTCATGAATTGCTAGAATACACTGACATCAGTGTCCTGTAACAGGATACACTGCTGCGTGACCTTACTGCTCCCATTGTGGTGCCCTTTGTGAAACGATCACTCATGAATCGCTAGAATACACTGACATCAGTGTCCTGTAACAGGATACACTGCTGCGTGACCTTACTGCTCTCATTGCGGTGTGCCTTTGTGCGCTTTGTGAAACGATCACTCATGAATCGCTAGAATACACTGACATCAGTGTCCTGTAACACAATACACTGCTGCGTGACCTTACTGCTCTCGTTGCGGTGCGCCTTCGTGTGCTTTGCGAGATGATCACTTCTCATAAATCTCTTGTCACAGAGATTGCAAGCAAACCTCTTCTCTCCGGTGTGCGTGCGTCTGTGCCGTGACAGCTCATCAGATCGCGCGAACTGACGCTCGCATCCCGAGAAAGAGCACGCGAATGGCTTCTCACCTGGTGATGAATTCATACAATATGAGTTTTGGAATGATTTTTCACAACTCATCGAATAAAAAGCCTATTTATATTTCACTGGTACATACAATTTTAATAATGTATGTTGAACGATTGTGAAAAATCGCGAAATTAAAAACCTTGCATAAGATTTGATTTAACAGTAGCCACATCAATAAGACACACAAACGAAGTTTTGTGTATGGTTTTAACTTACAGGCCATTTACATAAGGAAAAAAATGTATCAATTGTTGGCTGTTGACAATTGCCAGTGCATTTACACTGGGCAATCAGTCACAGAGTTTTAAGCATTTTTTAATCACGTGATAACCATGTAATAAAAAAGTGAACTTATCGGTGATGATAGCACAAACAGTGCCACTTATTTATCTATTATATAACACTTTAATATATTCAACCCTTTTCACCTATCTATTAACCTATTGTGTACCCTACTGTTTTTTCAAATTCAACAACAGACACTACTCTTGATTTAGTGAGAAAATATTTTCTGTTTTGCCGTCATATTCAGTTGCTGGAAGCCACAATGTTGTCTACTTAGGACATTTTCATCATGATATACCATTAAACCATTGGTCGAAAGTGCCAGAAATTGTGGGAAAATGAAGCAAATTCAATTGCGTGTTACGGGCGGATATTACTGTCAGAGCGTCAACAATTTATGTAGATGATTAAATTACAAGTGCAAACGGCCTTTTGAGGCCAAGTAAATTAAAAAGTACATTACCAAGACAAAAATGTAAATAAAAAACTTCTTGTTTGCCCCAATTGGGCAAGCAGATTGACAATGGAAATAATTGAATTCTTGAGAAATCAAGGGAAGTAATTGTTTTCATGTCACAAAATGGTTTTCCATTCATATTTACGTGATGTTTCATTATATCGGTCAAGCGTGACTGGCACTGTATATACTGTTTAGTACACATGGCACATTGTGGGACCACTATGACACCATGGATACACAATGACATATTTGCTGTAACAGTTACGCTTCAGTGATTTTCTATAAAAGAACCAATAGCAAAACCTAACATCTTTGCCCCCTTCCCGATACATAATTTGATATGGCAGTCATTTAGCAGGATACATGTCAGTTCAGCATGTTAAGAGTATGGAAAAAAGAGTAATAAGTTTTAAAAAGACATGACATCAATACATATCTGTACTAGAAACACACCGCAAGTCCTAAGTAGAGTAAGACTGCCGACCAATTAATGGACAAACGTATTATTGTCAGAATATAGTATACGAGAGTGTAATCAATAAAGGTAAAAAATCTTAGCTAAAGTTGAATGGAGATATAACAGTAGTGAATAATTTGGTATCGAGTACTTGAAATAAAACCAGGCTGTTCCAAATTCTATATCTAATCTACAATGTAAGTGATTTAATATACAATTCAATAAATGAAAAAACTAGCTAATAACGTTATCTAACTATAAATAGGTAGTCTAAACTCGAGTTGTTATTGAATGACTATTATATAGTTTCTAAGTTGTTTTTTTATCTAGAAAGAATTTTACATATAAATTAACCTAGGTTTAAGTTGTGCAGGTAGAACATTTAGAAGCCATTGTTACTATTAATTACTATATACATCCAGTTGCTATGAGCTGTAGTCGCACTGACCTGTGTGCGTACGCATGTGGGCCTTCAGATGAGAACTTTTGCAGTACGTTTTGGTACAGCCCGGGTATGTGCAGATGTGATTACGGGATGCTTTCACGGACTCCGCAATGCCGGTGAATGGCTGACTGTGACTGACCATCGGTGCGGGGGCGATGGGTCGTTCGACTGATCCGTCGTTGCCTCTCACGCAATACGGCTGGTTAACGATGATCACCTGAATCACCTGCGGAAGCTGGATAACGCTCCCCTGTGGGTCCTGGTAGACTATCGGTGGAACGGGCGTTTGGCTGATGATAACGGAGTCCGATTCGTTAAGCTCTGTGCTGTTAAGCGTGTGATTGTTGGATGAAGATTTATTATTCGGTATGTTCGACGAATGTTGGATTTTAGTTATTGAAGGTGTATGCGTGGATTCCGCGGGTCGTACTGGAGATTTGTGCGGCTGGTCGTGAGCATCCGTTTGATTGGTCGAACATTCTTCTGTCGTGATTGATCTTGGTGAGATTTGCGCGGTTTGATTGTTTGTGCAAATATAGGCAATAGGCTGTTTAATACTCATGTGGTCGCCATCATTTTGATTGGTTGCAGGAATTTTTGTAACTGTAGGAGGTATTTGAGAATCATCCATTGAGATGTTTCCCGACTCAGAGGGGACCGTAGAATTCATTGAATATCGCTGATGAGGCACATTGTCAAATATTGGAAATTCCGTCACGTCTGTGTGCGCATTACGATATGGTTGCGGATAAACTGTGGATTTCTCGGACATTTTAGCGCGACATTTGTCCACTAATTCTGGCGATAAAATCGATTTCATAGGCGTAATATGTCCATCATTTTTTATCTCTTTGAGATTGTCAATCGACGAATATACATCTTTGAACCTGAACGTCGATGCCACGCCTGCGACAGAACCGACGGACATTTGTTGAGATGGTAGTTTCGCTGGCGTTTCACCGAGTGACATATTTGGCCGAAACGATGACAAACCCCCGACACTGGCATTGTTTCCGTAAAGTTTACTATAGGCGGATGATGTCGCGGTAAATTCGCGCCCCGTATTATCACAGATTGTACCGTTCTCCGTAATGGTCACGGTCTTATGATGCTGTATGCTATTCGCTTCGGGAACACCTTGGCATTCTCTTTTTGACGACGATGATCTGTTTATCAGCCAAGATGTCTTACCGATAACTTCGGAAGATCGAGAAATAGCGGGCCTGTTTTCATATACCTCAATATTTTCTGTTTGAACAGCCCTGCAGGTCCGATGGCTAGAAGGATTATCTTTGCGAAATGCGACCTGTGACCCTTTTTGATTATCCGCTATTGATATAGACATTATTGAGCTAGAATTCGACACAGTTGGAGACACTAAGGCAACAGGGCATATAGAGGAACGGATGGATGCATTAGAATTCGATGAAACTTGCGAACATGCGCTATTTGGTAACAGCTCCGGAACATTCTTTTGGTTATTCTGCGACGAACTTGTATATTTCTGAATCCATTTTTTATGGTGATGAGTTATAGCCTTCGCGCATTTCTCATTAACGGTTTTTGACTCTATCGAATTAGGCACAATATCCAACGTATGACACGAGTTTGGATTATTATATTTGGAGGATTGCAACGATGTGGTACGACAATGTGACAGATCTCGGTCGTACAGTTCGCTACGCTCATATGGCACACTCCCGGGAACCTTTGTACCATGATATTTTGTCATTTTATCGTTATATAAGGCTAACGGAACGGCCCTTCTCTTCAATGGGTAACGATGAGATTGAATAGTGGGTCGCGGGGCAGACAACAACTGTAACAAAAATAACAAGTTTCGATATGTTACATGCATCTCATTAACCATTAACGCTCGACCGATATTTTCTAGGAAATGTGGTCTATTATTAGTCGCTTATACACCACGGGGATTATATAGCAAGCAGCTGATCGCGTTACGTACGTTACATAATCAATTAATCATGCTTCAGTTAACCAGACAATATACCATAAAGCTGCTCAGTTCAAATAGTTGTTAACCCTTAGAACTCTGTTGTCACAAGTTTGTATTGCTATAGTAATATGATGTAGAGATGTCAGTGTGGTAAGGGTTAACCAATTACGGTAATATTACAACTTTTTTATACATCGATATATACATACATGAATATACTGTATACACACGCAAACCTGGTGTAACTTGGAGTCTTGGTAAGTCACACTTGGCGACGCCACATCGCCATAGTCCGACATGTATGGTGATGACACCGACGCCAGCGGTGATGGTGGTAGTGATGGGTCATCGCTCTCGCCATCCGAGCCCAATACCTTTGTGGGCGATCGGTGACCGTAACTCATCGAGAGAAGCAGCTCAGCATCCCGTTCCCTTTCTCTGCTCCAGTCATCCACCGCCATACCCCTCATATCTGACGAATGTGCATTTTTAGTTTAAAGTTATCACCGCTAAAGTGCATCATATACAATCATCTATGTAGTACAATGGCAAACGTCGCCAGTAATGCAGCAGATCACCGGCAATTGTCGCCAGTAATGCAGCAAATCACCGGTAATCATCACCAGTAATGCAGCAAATCACCGGCAATCGTCGCCAGTAATAAAGCAGATCACCGGTAATCATCACCAGTAATGCAGCAGATCACCGGCAATCGTCGCCAGTAATGCAGCAAATCACCGGTAATCATCGCCACTAATGAAGCAGGTCACCGGCAATCATCGCCAGTTATGAAGCAGGTCACCGGCAATCATCGCCAGTAATGAAGCAGATCACCAGTAATCATTGCCAGTAATGAAGCAAACCACCAGCAGTCATCACCAGCAGTCATCGCCAGCAGTCATCACCAGCAGTCATCACCAGTAATGAAGCAGATCACCAGTAATCATTGCCAGTAATAAAGCAGATCACCAGCAGTCATCACCAGTAATGAAGCAGATCACCGCTAATCATCGCCAGTAATGCAGCAGATCACCGGTAATGCAGCAGATCACCGGTAATGCAGCAGATCACCGGTAATGCAGCAGATCACCGGTAATGAAGCAGATCACCGGCAATCATCGCCAGTAATGTAGCAGATCACCGGCAATCATCGCCAGTAGTGTAGCAGATCACCGGCAATCATCGCCAGTAATGCAGCAGATTATTAGCAATCACCAGCGGAAATGGGTAGTAATTACTACTAATCATTGGTAATGGAAATGGAATATATTTGGTTGAAATGTACTTATCAATATAAGCCTCAAACGCCGCCTTCCCATCAATAAAATACTTAACATTAGCCTTGACCTTTGTTGCTATGTCACTGTTCAATATATTGATGACATTTGCCAAAAATAGAGAGAATCAGTAGCCTCCTGTATTGTGTAGATGAGGTTAAGTATATAAGTGAGAATCTTGTAAGATTAGCTCCAGTCCACAGGTGGCAGTTGCCTTACTTTCTTTAGAAATTCAATTGAAATCATGTAATCACTGTTTGTTACATGCTTCTACCCAAACCCACCAAAACAGATATATCACGACCACATTCTCAAGATGAATCAAGATTTACCACTGTATTCATCTAAAGCAACACTTTTTATATTGGCAGGTTGAAAATTTCACAATTAAGAATAACTAATAAGGATACATATAATTGAGGGAAAGAATGAAGGTACCTTAGCTTTGTACATATTAGTGCGTGCATCACTATTTTTAACCCATTAGTTCCTGGTACAAACTTTCCACGTTGATATTAATATCCCGGTTGTCAAGGTTGTGACCCAACATGACCCACGCGTTATATTGTTGTCTGGATATGATGCATTAGTCATTGGAAAGCACCCAAATAACATTGAACACAGCGTATGAAGCAATAGGGCGACAAATCGACCAATCGATGACAAGCCCGTCAGACGGAGAGCAGGCTTATCACATGTCCAACACGCATGGCGCGTGTGATCCATAGTAGCTTTCCGCAATCCCATTGGTTAATATAGGGGGCAGTAAGTAGGCTGTCTAATTTCATTGGCTGATCGTTCAAAGCTAAGATATGGGTCAGTAATTTCATTGGTTGTGAAACTAGATGAGTGACCTCATAACACCAAAACAAAATAGCCTAGTAAATAATAAATCAACGCTATTTACGGTATTTTGAGCCACCTAGTTACTGAAGTGTAACAGTCTCAAGCAATTTTACTTCTTATTAGATGATATTTATTTATCTGGGACGCCAGATATCAGACAAAATCAGGCAAATGACTTGTAATATTATATGAATCCCAGTCCGATCTCATTCAACATGTTTTTACTTAGCTTCACCAAGCCATTAATTTTTCTGAACAACAACCAAATGATAACAAAAAATCTCCATTATGTATATAAAACCGATCGAATAGTATGTGTGATAATTGTGGTAAGTCATATTTCACAAATAGTAACGTCTATGTACAGATATGACAATAACGTTAATCCAGCTACAAATGTGAAAGCAGTCATGAAATGTCAACAAAGTAGTTAAAAAATAAAAATGCAAACAAATTTACTGCAGTACTCCTTAAATATATTTTATCGAAGCAATTTTTCACATGTGAATAAACTATACTTAGTACGTTAATTTTGTGTCATATGAGCATTTTGGATATATGACCCAAATTTTCACTTGTTTGAAAAGCCGACAGTTTATCAAAATGTAATCTTATAAATCAGACATGGTGGACAACAGTCCATCAAACATAGACATGTGGGATAACGTTTAGAATGAAAAGTAAACACACCACCGTTAGTCCTTGTTCGCTAAGTGAGATAACGGCCTTCTAATACTATACCAAATTCAAAAATAAATCTAAGCACAACAAGAATAACATCAATATTAATATTGTGGTGTTCAATATAATAGCTTAACCCATACAGGATTTATGAATAGCATGCATTATACTATATCCACTAGGGTTTAAAATACCCCACCTATACCTTGATATCAATGAAATTCAATTCAGGTCTCGAGATCACGGGCAAAGATCGGAAGAAAATATCGCAGTTTTATATCGATAAATTGTCGCAAAAGTCCCCCAAAATTCAGTGATGGAAAGTCTTTTTCATGTAATTTTATTATCAGACTGCCCCCTTCTTTTCTATTTTTGTTATAGTACCAGCGAGACTAGTCTATTTTTTTATTTACTTTATTTACAGGCTGATTACCGAGATAATCATTGTGTAGGCCATTTACATATATGGCCCTTTACAAAGCTTGCCTATGTGTCTAACATGACAATTTGATTAGCCTCACTTATTTAAAGGGTCAGGGGTAAAACACCCAATGTGGAAAAACCCTTTTCCATTTTTCCATTTTTTCCAAAAAACCTCTTTCCATTCATGCCACCAGTTCCAAATGTATACATATGAGCTACATATGACGTACACTCTGCTAAGTCTATGGAAGGTCAATGGTTATTTACAATGAGATGATGACATAGCGGAGAGGTAAGCGACATAG
>WURV02176977.1:0-30442 GCA_011762755.2 Epimenia babai
TTAATATCATTAATATCATTAATATCATTAATATCATTAATATCATTAATATCATTAATATCATTAATATCATTAATATCATTAATGCCATTAATATCATTAATATCATTAATATCAATATCATTAATATCATTGCCTCAACTCAGGCTCAGCCTGAATCGTGCCCGCGATTTCTAAAATCACATATTTTTTTATGTAAAAACCCGTGATTTCGACACACTCAAGTGATGAGGTGTATTTGCAGTGGTTAATGTGATATCAAGATCATATCTAGTACAATATAGTAAAATTTTTTCTTAACGTAAAAAACTCATAATGTAACTCAGGCAATGTGTGTAATCAGAGCAAAAAAAACGCAGTCACTAAATCCATCACTTATATGTATATTTGTTATCGAAATACGCGATGTCTGGAATGTTTATAACTGTTATTGTAAACAACGATTAATTATTTGGCAGTAAAATAATCAATTACAGACGTCTTTTGCGCAGCTTGCCTTATGACAGTTTGTGGCAAGTCATTGAAAAGGCAACCACCCTCCCTATTTTACTGTTCCGGTGCTGTTTGCACTAGTATTTATGGCTGACTCGACAAAAGTAATTAGGATAGAGTTGCCAAAATGATACAGTGGGCAAAAACAAATGGTAATTTCTCGGATTTGCACCTTCAAGCCTTATTGACTGAGCTATCCTAATCTTGTACCTCTTTGGGGTATGGAATGCACAATGGTGGAGCAGTTATTGTACTGAAAATGTTTTGTAGGTTGATGTGTTTTAGCGGAGATGGTCGATATACTGAAAATGTGTTACAATAGGTTGTTGCGTTTTAGGGGAGATGGTGGTAGCACGATGGCTGGATATACTGAACATGTGTTACAGTAGTTTGTTGTGTTTTAGGGAAGATGGTGGTAGCACGATGGCTGGATGTACTGAACATGTGTTACAATAGGTTGTTGTGTTTTAGGGGAGATGGTGGTAGCACGATGGCTGGTTGTACAGAACATGTTACGATAGGTTGTTGTGTTTTAGGGGAGATGGTGGTAGCACGATGGCTGTATATACTGAACATGTGTTACAATAGGTTGTTGTGTTTTAGGGGAGATGGTGGTAGCACGATGGCTGGATGTCGTTCTCCCAACAGTTCCACCTCTACGTTACATCCTTCGTGTGAAAACGGCTGTGAGACGTATGCAAACGCGAGCCCTGTTTTCAGGTGGTGACTGTAACATCCCGACGTCGTGTTGCCGATCACCTGCATCAACACAGTCCAATTCAGGTAGATATATAGACACAGGTAGATCCAGGTAGATATACAGACACAGGCAGTTGAGTGACAACAGCGGGAAGCAAATAATCTAGTGAAAGAGCACTAGACTCGTAACCAAGAACTAGGTCATGGGTTCGAAACTGCCTGTTTGACCGTTTTTCTGCAGTGATTTTTAGCGAGTTATTTATTCCCGATTGCTAAAGTAGACCATGTCTAAAATGGGCAGATGCTTGATATTCCCCTGCGATATATGGCGAGTGTAGAAGGTATTGTATCTGCGATGAATAGCTAGCATTAATGTGCATGGTATACAGCGAGCTTGCAATCTATAAGTGTTGTACTTTACCTTTAAAACAGTCTCTGGTTCACGATGAGTCATTTACTCTCTATGTCAACTTAGCCAAAGGCAAGGTAAACATATTCATAGCAAATACGTGCTGACCAATTAAAAATGTCAAGGTCTAGTCAGGCATGTTCCTAGAGTCCAGTACTGCAAAACTCGTACGGACGCAAGTTCCTCGTGTCCGCGTGCACCGTAAGTCTGCACTGTGTATGTTAATGCATACGATGAAAGTCACTATTTACAACCTCACCAGATTTTAGCCCATTCCGGCTCGTATGCATAGCATCTCCTTTTTCCCGATATTTGTTTCACTTTCCACCGTATCATTCAACATTGTTATCTATTTCATGCTCACTGTAAATGTACATAATTGTATCTAACATTCACCTGTATTACCTGTATACTGTTAGGTGTTAATTTTCTATAATTCAAGTAATTACATCATAGTCTTAGAACATTACGCTATTGTTTCATGTAAAGTGTGTTTGACAGCTCCGCTAATAAGTACACTTTAAACGAATAAATTTCATTTTATGTAATGTCCAGCGTGACTGCCCACTATCCCATTTACTCACCCTGCCCTCACTCCAGACGGTTTCGTACCCCTCGGGATCGACGTCGCGGTTACTGCTCACTCTCAGCATCACCAAACATCGGTTTTGCCGCACACCCTCGAGCTCTTTCAGGCGCGCCTTCCCGCAGAAATCCGTTTCCTACGACGCGGGTACATCATAACGTCACTTGACGGTGCACCAATCGTTATTTACGCGACGCATTTCTTTCATTCACGAATGACGTCGTTAGTAATAACGAACGAGTGTTGTATTCGGTCGGGGACGAGACGTGAGCACTACGCAACACACGCGGACGCCGTGGCGATATCGTGATGCTCGTCGGCTGATATCATATCATGATATCGGTATCGTAACTGATCAATTACGTTAATCAACGGCGTTGTCTAAGTGTGGTGGTAAGTGGTCGCGTTTCGTCACCCACATAGCACTTTCCTCTACGTCATCCCTTAATCTCACCATACATAATCACCATCCACTGTATGGCAGATTTAACCGATGTGCCAAGTAGGTAGGTAGGTAGGCTGTGCGTTCACGCGAACCAGTGGGTAAATTCGAGCTAGGCTCAACTGTCAAATTTTCCCATCACAATATATGGTTTAACTATTCGAACAACAGTACGGTTTATTATGTCTTAGCCTTTCAGTGATTTCCCAGCCAGTGAGTTAATCCTCATACACATAATATTGTCCTTCCAGTAAAAAGCTTTCCACTGATAAATACACTTGAACTTTGCTAGTCGTAGTATACATTGTTTGAACATATTTATGCTAGTCACGTCTGTTATGTGTTGTTACTTTACAATACATTACAATACTCAAATCCATCCAGGTAACTAAATGACTTAACTCACTCGTACCTAGCTAAGGAGCAGTTGATATATTTGGCTCTGTATGAAACCATTTTATATATCGTCGCCAGTTGTCAGTAAGACGTGGAAACATCAACATCAGTGTGTGCCTTTTTACAATAAAATAGTCTCATCCCAATGTCTGCCAGTGTTTTTTATATCTATGATACATTGTAAATACCGTACCTTTTGTGTGTCGACCATGTTGCCAAGTCCAGCCTCAATCGCATTGTAATCAACGGTCAACTGGTAATAAACAAACAACGTAAGTTATAACACGACGTTTCCGTATGCTTTATGTGGCGTTTTCAACTAAAAATGCTCTAATGGCCGTCAGCCTATGGAGGTGTGAGTCCTTGCACTCTAGTTTTGTAATGGGCTTATTCAGTCTGATGCTGGATGCATCTAGATTACCAAATGCGGAACATGTCCAGGCAGCCGAATATATGAAATGTCCAGGCAGCTGAATCTGAAGTGTGCAGGCAGCCGAATGTGTAGGCAGCCGAATGTGTAAATGTGTAGGCAGCTGTATGTATGACAGGCGTAGGTAGCCAAATGTAATGACATGTGTAGGTATATTGTTTTCGGCATTCGGAAGCATTGGCCGTGTATAGTTTTCTCAATTTCCATGGCATCAGAAAATATATCAGAGTTTGCATGGATATTTAAATAGCCCATTACTATAATTGTCTCAGACTACATTATGTCGGTGTGTACACTGTACATATGACCAATTGGAATGGCTTCACTCAAAGTGAAGATCTCGGCAGATTAAACCAGTTAGGACTGGAACAGTTGGGATTGGGTCAGTTAAGATGGATAGACCAATGAGGTTGGGACGAGTGATTTCATCGTTACTTTCACTTGAGATTCAACTGTCGAGTAGACTTCGAATCTATGGATTAATCTCGTAGTTTTAATTCACCATGAATACTTTAAGTAATGATTTTATTTTATCTAGTCGACGCCACCTATTTGTATTCCCAAATACTGTCATAAGTCTTTTAAAAATGTGGGATATGTTCCATTTCTGTTCATTCCATTTATTTTCTGTATGTCGTGATCGCTAACCTCTGACCCCCAGCCGGGCACGCCGTTCTCAATGCGTAATGTGTCGTAGGCATAGATGCCCATGTCGCGTATCCCGTGGGAATGACCTGCCTCCAGTATCATTCTGTACAACGGGACCAAGTCAGTGAGTCGAGGGTACAGCTCCCAACCGAGCTCGCCTGTTTCATACAGTGTTAGTCATTGATTTACCTACATTGTTAACACACGGTGTTCTTCGTGCTAATGAATCCCTAACATTTTAACACACGATGTGGGTGTTATTGAAGCACTAAAATTTTAACACACGATGTGGGTGTTATTGAAGCACTAACATTTTAACACACGATGTGGGTGTTATTGAAGCACTAACATTTTAACACACGATGTGAGTGTTATTGAAGCACTAACATTTTAACACACGATGTGGGTGTTATTGAAGCACTAATATTGTAGGACCAGATGATTAGTGCCGTCGATTTAGTAATATTGTTAGCATACAGTATTATTGTCATAAATTCACTCACAGTTGACATACTAACAACATTAACACACCGTGTTCCAGCTGACATTTATTATTAGGTATATAAATAATATATACGTAGTATTTTGTATTAATACTTAACGTGGTATAAATTTCACAAGTAACCATGTAAGGTTGACAATTACCCGTCAAAGACGATTTAAGCGCGATGACGTCCATGTTCCCAATTTTAACAATGCGGATATGTGACGTCCCTAAATCGCGTGCGTCTTGACTGAGAATTTTCATGACGTCACCGGATTTTGGCCCGACCACCGTCAAACATCCAAGATCGTCCGTGGTGTTTTTGATCTCCACTTTATATTTGAACCTTTCGATTGTTTCTTCCATCCATCTAAATAATGCCGTAATGTTATATATAAAATTTATAATTATATAATATTTTAAATCGAAAGAGCCAGTGGTATAATTCGTTACAAGCGCGAGAACTTGCGCGTTTGAATCTGCGATATCATGGATTTTCCCGCGCTTTCCACCTGCCCACAAATTATGAAGTAGGGAGATCTTTGTGCTCGTAAGTATACCTGAGGTCGTAGCGTTCAGACGCCCCGCCCGTGACACAGAAGAACGTATCTAGGTCGAGTCGGCCTACCAGGTGCTCGGCGTAGACTCTAGCTGTCGGTGTAAGCATGTGACACGTCCCGGCCTCGCCCACCTTAACAAGATATCCAATCTTAGAATATTTACACCGTCTTTATTAATATGTATGTGACATACGTGCATTTCCTACGTGGACATGCATGAAAAGTTATTGAAGTATGTAGACCTACGGAATGGTTATTGGTTTTACCTCGGGTAAAGATCGAGCGTAGATGTAGTCACAGAATGCCACCGCATCCTGTCCCGATATCTCGTATTTGCCCGTAGCCGACAAATCGCTTACGACGACACCACTTCTCGCAGCAGATGTTTCTCTTTCGACAGCTGTGAACCAGTTGGTGCGGCGGAAACTGGGCTTGTACGCAGCCTCCTCGGGCGTAACAGCGAAGTAATTAGCCCGTTCCCAACCTGGACAGTGTACGATTGTTTAGGCACGTAGAATATTAATGGCATTTGTAATTAGAAGGCTGTATGGTATTCTGTCTATTACGTAGTAGGAAGAGATATGCATCATAGTGGCGTGAATATGAATCACGATGGACGCTATCATATTGTTATTGACTAGGAAGTTGTTTTTACAAGGTCGTAGCATCGAATCACTCTTCCATGTGTTTAGTAATTTCGTGAGAACATATATATTCTACGTAGCCTAGATTATGAAATGAAATTTATTTGGTTAAAGTGTACTTATTAGCAGAGCTGTCAAACTCACTTTACATGAAACAAGAGCCTAATGGTCTAAGACTATAATGTAATTACTTAAGTTATATAATATGAGTTATATTATGACCTTTTGGGCCCCCAGGCTAATAAAATCGTAAGCTACTCTGACGGAGCCACCTTCTAACTTGTCCGTTGACACCGTGAATATATTTATTCGTGATATATTTTAGCACCATTTACATAGCGAAAACAAACTTATTGCAGTTCTTGAACAAACTAAATAGGATATTTTTTGGTTGTCAAAAATATTCGTCACGAAATACCAATCAATGCTAAATATAATTTTCCTAAAAAATATTTGGGCCCTTTTTAGGTTATCAAGTTCAGGGAACGCGAGGCTGCAGCCTATATGTTAATCCGGTATTGTTTGTATACAGTAAATGAAATACCATTACTCAGAAGAGTACCTAGCTGCTGCATTACATTGTCTCAGTTGACCCACATTTGTACGCGATCAGCTACTGTTAAATGTTATTATAATTTACGATATAGCGGCCCGTCTTTTACCTTGGAAATTGACTTATCGCGCTTGCACTGATGGAAATCGAGTGTTTGAGAAAATAGAACTCGAACAGGTGCCAGGAAAACCCTCAAAACCTCGCCTTACCAACTCTTAGACTCCCGTAATTATTCACCTGGCCAAACTGCATATACTTTACCATACTTATACATCTTTTGACGCATTTTCACGTTAGTCATAGACCGTGTATGAGACAGTAAAAATTTCCGTCAACAAAGGACATGATTAAAATATTGATGCTAAGTCGGGAATAGGTTTTTTATGACATCCGATACTGGTAATACCGATTTGTTCACCGTGAAAGAGTGGAAATGTAGCAAAAAGTCGCATACAACTTCATTAGTGCAGTAAAACATACCTGATAAGAAGCCAAATTGAGCAGAGCGTTGCTGTAGCACCGGATACATGGGGGTCACGCGCTCTGTAGGACGTCCAGCCAATTTCTCCTCTTTGGGGAAGATAGTCGCTGAGTTGGTGCCATATGATTCTCGTACTTTTGCCATGGTGTACGTCCTTCGTGTGAAAAAAATAGTTCGTGTCCACTCATTCACTAACTAACGGTAGCGACCACTATGTAATTAAACTTGATACTCCTTACGTCTATAGACGCTTACGATAGTAACGACCGCGGATGGCGAAGCCCGTTACTGATTGTCCCTGTTTATAACGTGCATTTTTTCAAATCTTAATAGGTTTTCCGATGTATATACAAAATGTCAAAGTGGGTAGCCATTTTACTCTCGGTGTATCGGCGTAAGCGGTGCAGTGATTGAAACGCGGCCTGTCATGCGAGAGGTGCCGAGTTTGAATTCATGCAAACTACAAACTAAGGCTCTCTTCCACGCCTTCCACAGTAAGAAATGAGCGATATTTTCGCGCTTGAATATTGAAAAAGATTTGTCGTGAGGTGGGTTCTTGCAAACCTTATTAAGGGTATAAGATGGCAATACTATAGACTGACATTTACTACCATAAATACCTAAAGTAGTACCAAAACCTCGTCTTTCCATTTTTTCCTAATATTCACAGTAAAATGAAAAATAAAGGTCAACACCTTAGAGACTAACTAGTTTATTTGATCGCAAGCTTTCACATAAACGCTACGCTTCGAAAACCTGGTGAAGGATGGTGATTATTGTTTATCCGAAAGGCCAAATAACTAACAAGTGTCCATTATTATTCATGGTACACATTCAACGCATACTAACCGATCAGTCCACTGCCCGTATCTGGCAGCGTCAAGCTCGACCAAACTGTACGGAGCTTCACCTCTCAAGATCCACTCGCCCAGGTATTGACCCACTCCTCCGGCGTGGATGATACCATAGCCAAATCCCACTGCGAGCCAGTAGTTATGGACGCCCTGACATGGGCCAACCATCGGTAGGTTTTCCGGTGTGTAACATATCGGCCCACATATCAAATTCTGGATGTCGGCGTTCCGTATTGACGGAATGAGCTCCATTGCCTTCTCGAGATTATCTTGAAGTCGTTCAATGTCAGACTCAAACAACTCCTTGCCAAATCCTGCAAGGTTTCAGAAATTGGACTACAAGATGACATGGATATGATGTGTCCGTATATCAATCACTTATCAGTTTTCATCCGACATTGGCGTGGGCTTAAACACAATGAAATCATTTTGCATAACATAATATTAAATGCCAAGGGCGAAAGGAAATTTAATCGAACATCATGGAGATAGACCGTAGGAATCTTTGAGAGTCCCTCGTCACCGGATGAAGCGAATCTTGACAAAAAATGCCAAAGAGAAAGCTTATTGTTTAGGACGTAGCCTATACATTTTACTCTACTGTTGTGGTGAGGGAATCGAATTATCCAGTTTTAAGAATGATGGAAAAAATTACTGGAATATATGATCGTGCCAAGATAAAAATCGAAGTTCAAATACACCAACTACGTTGAATAACTATCGATTTACCTTCGTCGACACCATTATCGTACCAATCTTCTTTAAGTTTCACGAGCGACTCTTTTTCGTACGTCCCGATACAAAAACCGGCTCGCTATTGGCGAGTGTACGTCGCGCATTCCAGGTCTCTGACTACCGGGGGCTCCTTTTCTAAAGTTGCGATTTCGGGAGCGGGTCCCGTTGTGAGATACGTGTGATAGACTGACACCAATGGCAGGTCGATCCCGCTAAATTTGGCGATATCACGTGCCCAAAATCCTGAAACCAAAGAACAATGTTTAATCGTGGAATATAGAGGTGTGGGTTGCCGTGTTAGCCATGTCGTAAATACGAAAATACCACGGTAACACCTTGTTGACTAACTGTATAAGGATTAACACAAGCTTTCGTATATCAAGTTGCACCTGATGAAGTATACTTGATATACGAAAGCTTGTGTTAATCCTTATACAGTTAGTCAACAAGGTGTGACCTTTGTATTTTCGTATAATCGTGGAATATGGCCAAAGGCCTTGTCTGTTTATTGATATGCGTGTTATTATTGACACTGAAGCGTACGATGTTATCGTCATTTGGATAATGAGTTAAAGACGTTTTTGCATGGAGCAAGGGGTACGTTTGGGCAGTGGCCGCGAAGCCCGTTTAGAAGGTTGAGAGGTCTGATTTAGCATTATATACAAATGTCTCTGAGTCGACACCAAGGTGCTCCACGTAATGCCACGCTTTATATGATTATATACCAAATACGAACCTCCGGCATTCACAAGATGCTTAGCCTTTAAATCGCCCTGATCCGTCTCCACCCGCCACAAACCGTCTTCTTGCTGTGTAGTTCCTTTGACTTTGGAGAATATGATTTTCGTGCCGTGTAGCCGTGCGCCAGCAGCCAGCGCCTGCGTCATGCTATAAGGGTCTATGTATCCGTCTTCGGGTGTGTATATGCCGCCAAGAACCTGGAAACGTTTAGGCGACCCGAATTAGCAATCGGATCAGAATGATCTGCAACCACGCTAACGCACGCACGAACGCTCGTATACAATACTTGCGGTGTAGTTATCTATAGATAATATAATGATATACATAACGAATGGCAGATGGCGCCATCTGGTCACTAAGTTTGGTTTCTACTGACCATGTCGGGATTGAGAAGGGGATGTATGACGAGCGCTTCTTCTTTCGTGACTAGTCGCTGCGGCGCCGAATGCCACCCGTGTCGCGACATTTGATATCGCATTTCGTCCAGCCGACTCGGCGTGGTAGCAACTCGCAGACTGCCACATCTGTGGAAACCCAGGTCCTGGCACACAACGTCACACAGGTTTTTTCGTAAACACTCGCCTGCAGTCGTTAAATACTTTCAAAATGCATCTAGTATTATTTCACCTGAAAAAGCATAGTTGATATCTGTAAGATCGATTTAACCTGTATGTTAGTAGCCTAAGTCTTCCTTTATATATCCACACAGTAAATAATTATATTTGTACACACTTCCTAACTACATCAATGTACTCTAGTATTATAATTTGTTCTTATCTTGTACTTTAAAGAGAAAATGAGGTAACACACCCTTTGAGACTAATTGAATTTCTTCGTAAACAAGCTTTCGCATATATGTAATATGCTTCTTCGGGCTTATCGAATAAAATTGATCAACATGTGGGAGTGCAAGAAATTTATACTAAATTTCCAGACAAAACTCTGTCACACAGAGACTCAAAGAGTGGTTGTACGATACTATCGGCTCATTTCCGTATATGCAGAGTTGCATCACAGCCAAAGATTATTCTTTTTTATCCACAAAGAGTATGCCTGACAAATGGGTTACGTACACTTAGATATATTCAAATATATTGGTGTTTTTGGCGACCCATTTCATTATCTGTGTTTATCATGATTTCAGTGCATAGCCTCAGTTCACCTGTCCTGTGTCTTTAGCCAGCGTAGAGTATAGTTGTATGCTATCATAATGGATATGCTTGATATTGACTCCCGGGTGGTAATGTGTTGTCAAGCCGGCCTGCAAGCAGTGCAGATCGCGTCAGCGTAGAACTCGGTCAAGTTACATATCGTGGCATGCCTTGCGAGCCATCAATCCTGTTGCTGAATATGTTTAATCTGCGGCATTATTATACCAGTACCATGAATAGATTAGAGAATATATTGAGAATGGAAGCAAATACACAAGCTAAATTATTCATATTTTAATAAATAATCCATCAAGTTAGTTTCCTCCTAATATCACAGGGGTGGCGGATGGTCAGCCCAGAAATGGATAAACACGATAACAACGTGATAATAACGGCCAAGGCCAAGGGAGATATCACAATATGGCGTAATTGACATCTCAAACAAGTCAAGAGAGCACCTCTCGCGTCCCGGGGTAAATTCTGAGCGAGTCTTTATGATTTATCATTACAACTATTATGTCAATTCTTTGATAATGTGTTGGTTATATTATATTATTCCGTGCAAGGTGTTAGGAGATATATTCGTGTTGTTACCATTGTGTATGTTAATCGAAACGATAATAACGTAGAACAAAATTAATATATGCCAAAAACATTTGAAACGTATTTTGTTATTGGCGTTTAGACAGAGGCCTGTGTAATAAAGGGGTATAAGCTGATGGGATAGCCATAGTGATTCTATAAATAACACAAAATAAATACAGAGGGGAAAAATGCTTCTTTGGATAACCGATCTGGCTCTCTACCAACTGGGTTAATAAATACATTTACGGCTGAAATATGTGTACAGTGTTTACGATAAGTTTTATTATTGTATTGATATACTGCAGTATCGAACTTGAGATGCTGGGTAATTAGGATAAGATTAGGTGAAATTCAATAACTATTGATTAACTGACTTGACCAATATTGCAGTCATGTTTATTATGTTCATGTTTATTACGTTAGCTTCGACTGACCGCGTGCCATGTCGAGCCAGCCGTTAGCTCGAGTTGTTCGAGCAGAAGCACCTTCTTCATGCCGCGCTTGGACAAGTGGTACGCGACGCTCGTACCGACCGCACCTCCACCCACAATAAGCACATCCGCGACATCCGGAATATTAGTCGAACCGGATCTACGGAATATATATAAATAATGTCGTCTACATTAGAAATGTGTTGGTATGGTTTCCAAAACCAGAGTTCATATGTTATAAGGGCAATTTTTATGTGTTATAAATGTAAAGCATATAGGCCGAATAGATGATTACACATTAACCAGCCATCATCACATTATCGAACCATCATATTTTTAACATCATCACATAAACCACCCATGATACACTCAGCATAATCACATTTACCACTCTTCATACACTTAACATCATCACATTAAAACGTCCTTGATGCATCAAGTTTCAATATTTGCTTTGGAAAGGAATGCACAGAAAAAACCTATACCTCTGATGGGTCCCATGAGGGTTTTTCTGTGCATTTCTTTCCATCTATTTATAGAACCACATTGGCGCGCCCAATTTACGATTACATTCATATTTTTTTTTGAATCACTCGCAGTAAACAAGATCAGGATGAATTATTTGAGAAAAAAATGATTTTTAATGTAATCTCGTGTAAGTTAACGTAATACCATATTTTATCGGGATATTTTTGTCTGTTACATACATACAATTGTACACTGCGATTTGTCCTTTATTTCAACTGAACAATAAGACTATATAAAGTTAACTATAATTAATTTACATACTATCAGGTGTACTGTGGACTTTACGTATTCAATACATTTTGTGCGATAACACGCAAATATAAAACTTTAAAGCTGACACCTCGTTTAAATAAAAAAAATGTAATTAATAATATTGTTATGTAGTCTGTAAGCGAGTACGGCCTTTCGCAGTAGTACAGTAGAATCAGTGTTGTGAATATAGTTTGTAGAATAGCCTCCCATTCATCGAGTAATGGGGTTCCCAAGCTCCTGTTTGGCGTTTGATTTAACAAGATGAGTTGATCAAGCTACCGGCAACCTATCCATGCCTGCTCAAATCCAAATTATTCTGACTGTTAGATATCGGATAGTCGCCTTCCAAACCATTTATCGCGCAGTTTCTTCAGGCCGTCATGATTCAGAACAGGCTGCAACCAGTAAGAATTTGTGATAGAAAAACTGTGGCGTTGGTGAGGCTATATTATGAGACAACGATTTCGCCATCTATGTTACAAATGAATAAGTTTGGTATACATTTGGATAGATTTAAGAATAGCGCAGATTCAATACGTCACCCGTGTTGCCATCTTCGGTGGAGAGGCGAGCGAAAGACACGTGCTTTTCTCAGTAAAAACGATGCTGATCGTTCCATTAACGACATGACTAGGCGTGCAGAAATTCAAGAAATGTGTTTCTTCATACTTTACGCGTTGATGATTATATACACGTGTCTATTTAACGCGAACAAATTCGCAAACAATGGAGTACAATCACTGGGTAATGGATATTTTTCAATCGTGAGGTGGTTGTAGAATTAGCCTCTAGTCGCGATAACCCGTATTATCTCGGCTAAGCTATTGACGCCGAGATTAGAACATGAGCAGGCAAAGTTCAATTGTTGATATCAAATAAAAAGTTAACCAGTAATTAAGATAACATCGAATTTTTGTTGTCGCTGGAAATTCTAATAAATGCGTCGATTCAAGGACCAAATTAAATTAATGTTACGGGCTTTTGATATGATAATTTAAACAGGAAAATAGTAGAAAGCGTTGGATTATAAATGACTATTTATAACGACGAAAGTTGTCTCGCCCATTGAATAGATGTTTCAACATGCCTTATTGTAGCTACAGTCCCATTACGTATTTTGTCCGAGATGCCGATAAGACCCCTGTGACGCAAGGGTCACTATTAATATCAAATTACCGTTGGGTCGTGTTTGGTCAACCGTGTAATTGGCGACAGCGTTAATGATCAGTCGTCTTACGACTTAAGATACGAATATTTGTCTCATCTTGCACCTTTTCATCGAGAATTATCGTAATTTTCCAGATCGTTGCTACTTTAGCGGTTAATACGAGAGCTTATTGGGTAAAAACGCGGGAATAGATCACTTCCTAGAATGGAATGGCGGCGTAGTTTGGATAAACGCGCATGGTTATGTGTTTATTTTTTCAAAGACTATCTATAATGCGAAAAGTATATATAAGGTCTCGTATATTTCTAACCTAACTGCTCACGCAAGCTTTCGTATCTTAAATATACCTCGGCGGGCGATTCTGCCACATAGATAACATCGTAAGCCACGTCTCTATAATCAATGGAATGAAACTGTATTATTAAAAAGTAAATCAAGTGACAAAGCGCCCACAAAACATACATATGGACAAATAGCAGGAGAGAAAAGCACAGAAAAAACCTCTGATAGGACCAAAAACATGGATATTTATAATAAATATGGACCAATAGTAATGCTAACGAAGAAATGTAAAATGGGATCTCATTACAGACACGATAAAAGGGTAAATGCAATAACGTCAAAGAGATCTAGACAATCATGTGTCGCAGGATAATCTCATTCAAATGTGCCTTGTTAAATTTTCTAATGCCATTAAAACGCAGGCGCGTCTTGACCTTAGCCTTGAATATAGAGAGTAATAGGCTGTCGTTGATTTTCGGGTAGAGAGTAGTGAAAAGACGTCTAAAAGTATGATGCATACGCATGACCACGACTGAGAAATGCGCGGTTCCAGTGGAGATGAAAACGGCCGACAACTCGGAGCCGTCTTTACTGCGATTGTCTAACTAAGCTGCTCAATAGTAGAAAGTTGGTGGGAGGGTTTTTTAGACCATTTTAGGGCTGGGTACTTGAAGTATTGACGACGAACATATGAGATCTAAGATCATTAAAGCTGAAATTCCCCATGCCTGACGGGATATGATATCTCAGATCATTGAAGGATTAACGAATATCGATCGGTGCAGAATTTATCAAACATGGACATTGCTCTCTGTGGCTATCAGTTCTGTAGGAATGTCAGATGTGGTCGAAAGGTGTTAAGCAAGGTCTGATCGAAAAGACGCCGGTTGATGGCGCAATACTGGCGTCAAGCGAAAGACTCCGTGTTCGCTATAAATGTGCAGACAGCTAATCTAGTGGGCGATGTAGAGAAATGGCATTTGCTAACTTGAAAGACGAGATGCTGATGTAATGTTGTAATGTCACGAATCGACTTGGTGTGTTCGGTAAGAACAGCCTTGGCATAGACGAGAGTGGTCCCACCCAACAGAAACTGATTTCCATACCCCTATGAGCAGGTCGAACACAACAGTTTTCAGAGACTGCATCATGCAGTATGCTGCGAAATGTCGGGAGATCGTGGTCGACATCGGTAATGTTCGGGACTAGGGTGTTATTGCGTGCATCATATTAAATGACAAGTATATCTATAGATACCCATGAAATACCTTAGATCGCTTTTATACACCTCTTTTCGAATTGAGAACAACGGACGCGATGTCTCAATAATAAAGTAGTGATGCGATTCGTGTGTGTTTGTTCACCCCTCCATACACGGTACAATTTATAATGACTAATACATAATACAAGTTTATATAAGTCATCACTTACATATATCTGGGTAATGTAGCAGCATATATAAACCCTCTAACGTTATTGTTGCGTTAGTAAAATGGCATATATATCTTATCACTCATGATTGCGCTCAAACAACGCTTATCGACGGTTTGAACTGATTTCGGACTTTGTCCCTGTGCACAGGATTAAACCGGACGCAGCCGGTTACACCAATGTCAACGCTCCCTACCCGCTGCCCCAAATTTAATCCTCCAATGACATGTTTACACGATCGTAGCATTTATCTTGCATTGAAAAGAGCCAAACTAATCGCAAGAGATATGCGGTCGAGCACTAGAACAGAAACTCCGTGTTATATTATAACAATTCAAAGGCAAAAAAGGGTCGACATTATTAAGTATTTCGTGAAAGATCGACACTGCATTCTCTTTATGGTGGCATCGAAATCTTCAACATACCTGTTCCATTTTCAAGGTGTTGTAGCCTGTCTAATTGCAATTTCTCCTACTGTCTACGTGTAAAAGTTTACCACTGTGCGACCGATCGCGCAGTCCTGGATGTGCATGTAGATTGTGCAGATCCGGAACCCCCAAACGAAAAAGCAAAAGGTGTTGGACAACGTGAAATGTGATAGCGATGTACTGTCGTCAACATCAAGGCTTGTTATGAAAGTAGGGTCGCAGCGGTTTTAAGTTTGCATCTTATGCTGTTTCAGGCATTATAAACTGGTACGGATGTGTACAATGATAGGACATCAAAAGACTGTCATTTCACCATCGGTAATTGTTTATGAGCGATGTTACGAGAAAATTCCTATGAGTTAGATGGAGAATGACTATTATTATTTTGTGATGGCAAAAAGGATCCAATAATGATACCTACATATACCGTCACGATCATATGATAAATTTCGATGACATCGCCATTAACCTATTCCTGTTTCATTTTTCATGAATATGTATCTATTGGCGGAGACAAAAAGTTTTGTGAAGATGATCGGAGGAATAAAATCGGCGAGGCATGAAGAAAGAATAATAAGAAGAAAGTTTATTTCTCAGATATACAGATATACACACAGAAATGGACGCAGCATTTTTATATGCAGGATACAATAAAGGAATTGAAGATAATTACATGTACACTCATCCAGTCTGAGAAAGGAAAGGGTGGAAGACGTTGGGAGTATTGTAACATCCCCTCGCCCCATTCGCATACTTAGAATTACATTAAAATAGGACGAACAGACTTAACAGCAGATTATGATAAGTTGTTATATACACAGGTGATATGCTTTCATATTACCGTTATGTTCGCAAAATATTTACATTTTTGTTAATGTATCTCTGATAAGACATGTCTGGAAAAAGATTATTATTGAAAAAATCATTTTAAAATATTTGCTTATTATTATTATTATTATTATTCAAAAGTGCATAAATTTATGACGACTTTTAGCTCCAATTCTGAATTATTCTAAATTTTTACGCCAATCAACGAAAAATACATTGCTCGCAATTGGGTTTTTCATGACTTCAAGTAGAAATTGTCTAAGTTTCTTGTAAAATGTCGTTATGTAGAGTAGTTAAATAGTACCATGG
This sequence comes from Epimenia babai, assembly GCA_011762755.2. Classification (NCBI taxonomy): domain Eukaryota; kingdom Metazoa; phylum Mollusca; class Solenogastres; order Cavibelonia; family Epimeniidae; genus Epimenia; species Epimenia babai. The sequence continues at coordinate 16,548 of WURV02176977.1, forward strand.
GAGAACATTACATAAGGTGTGATGAAGAAGGGCATTTCCTTGTGGAAGTACAAAGTGTGTCAGTCTGTCTAATGTTATAAGGGCCGGTATCACATTTTTTACTCAAGATTTCAATGTTTTCTGCATGTCATACCTAAGAAAGGTTGAAACGTAAAATGCTGAATTAATTACCAACATTGCGTTAGTAAAAATTTACGAACACTGGGTGTATTTGTTATAAATATCTTAAGTTTGCTTTTGATGTGACCTGCATGGTGTGTTTTGATAGTAACATCCAGGACAACCCCGCTGTGCAAAATATATTTCCACTCGTTTATGGAAAATGCTGGCAGAAGTACGTGTCTGATTATCAAGTTAGCCTCTTACATCCGCCCCTGCGTGCTTAACTTGTTGAATGATTTCTTGAGTGGTGGCTTGACATGACAGGAAGTCCGGACCGTGAACAATTTTCAAACTCCTCCCTACGGCCCCGGTCTTACAAGGGGTGTTTTACCCTCAATTACTTTATCCACATTTTACGTTTTGCAAGAGTATCTCATAGCAGTAATTTAGGTTGAGTGACATATACAACAAACTGACTTCTTATCGTACATTTTGCACGAGAACCTTTTGCACGCGCACAGCGGTATCAATACTTTATTTAAACATCTCCCCGTATCGATAAGCCTTGTATCTCACCGCCATAGGTTTGCTTAAGAGATAAGCGAGGGTAGAACACGCACCACCTACCGTCAAAATGGTCTGACCCGTTTGACAATTTAGTATAAAATTCGTTGTATAAGTCCCAGTAGAACATTGCGCCATTGATTATCAGGTAAATATATATACCATTATATATATTATATTATATATACGTGCATGTGTGTACGTGTGTAATCTTGTGACAGACGTGACATATGACAGAACATTAGAACCTTAATCGTGCAAATTTCTCTCTTGATCTCGCCGTTTACTTCTGTCGATCGCTACTCTTCAGGCGCATCATAGAACTATTATTTATTCTCTCGCTTATAAATTGTCGCTACCGCGCTGTCTTGTGTCGCTTTTGACTTTTTACAAGCACTACGGTTTCTAAGTTTATCCCATACTAGTACTATTTAATTATTCGTTTGTACTTACTACTAACCCTGTAACTTGTCACAATAATGCCGCTTCACGTCGATAGTGGTTGTGGCGGTGTAGAAATAAAAAAGCTACGCTATCACCGAGAACTATGTTGGATGAAGAAACATCTAAATTGCGAAGTAATAAATGCAGGTATCGACGAGTTATGTTTTTTGCTTATTTATAAGTTCTGTATTTTATTTATTTGGCTCCATCGCCAATTGTAGATTTGTCAAATTCAGTCACTGAGCGATCGCTAAAAATGAGTTCTACAAAACGTGGCCTTTTGGAGAGATTGGAAAAAGGCATTGTCGTCGGTGATGGTGGGTTTGTGTTCGCCATGGAGAAGCGAGGATACGCGAAGGCCGGATGGTGGACGCCCGAAGTGTCAGTCGAGCACCCAGACGCACGTCAGTAAATGCGAGGCTAGCCGCCGTCTACCATGTCTATAACTTATTAGCAGTCTTGGAGGCAAATCTCATGAAAATTTTGTATTTGATTTATCGCTTGATAAAATATTTATCAAAATATAACCGCCGGATCTCCAATTATACCAAGTATACTTGCCTACAATATGTCAGAAGAATTATAGTGAAGTACATTTACCATCGTCGATGATGTATATCCAAAAATTATGTAATTCAAACATTACTGCCATAACCCGAGGTAGATATGTTACATACATTCATATTGCATTTCTGCATCTTTATGTTAATTTCAAAATCGCAACAGACTTTAATTACTCGCGTGAATGAAATAGGTTTAATCGGAAGTCGGGATGGGGTGCGTACTCGTAGTAAAATAAGTGTTGCGACCTTTTGCCGGTTGAAAAATTTCACTGGAATCCCTCATTATTTTATTGAACAGTTCGAGAGCTGCACCGCGAGTTTCTTAGGGCCGGTTCAGATGTCATGCAAGCGTACACATTCTACGCATCTGACGACAAACTCGAATGTTGGGGAAACAAAGCCCTCGAGCAATATACGGTACGTGACAGGTGATTATGTTAGTAATCTAGCCGTGATCAACAATAACTAAAACATATCGCATAATTATCACTATTAATATCTTTTTATATTCCAGTATAGCATACTATTTTCTTAATACATCGCCATTCACACAGTGAAAACAGAAAAAAAGAGATGCCCGTGTGATAAGGTAGTTCTTAGTTCCCACGGTGAAATAAGTACTGTGTTGACGGCTGAATTGTCTCCTTGCATGTCTGTAATGTGTTTTATAGGGTGCCACTATTAACGCAGCCGCCTGTCGCGTGGCTCGGGAAGTAGCCGAAGAGGGGAATGCGCTAGTGGCGGGTGGACTCTCTCAGACGCCGAGTTATCTGAGCGGAATGTCCAAGGCTGAGGTGCAAAGCGAGTTCCGTAAACAGGTCGACGTATTTGTTCAAAACAACGTCGACTTCTTGATATGCGAGGTGACCATTTTTATTTATTCACCTTCTCTTATTTTATTTGATTAGAATGCATCAGTACCCACTTTAATGATGAGAAATAATTAAAAACAACTGGGATTTTAATTTTTATGATGGATTGCCTTTTACTCATTTTTGCTTCATTTTTTTCTCGTACGGGTTGTCTGGACTATGGAAATTCTTTTCTTTTAAGTAATTTATAATTCTATAACTAACATTAACACATTTCGATACAATGGTCCGTCCTGTTCTTTGCTTCAGTATTTTGAGCACATAGAAGAGATGGAGTGGGCTATCGAGGTCTGTAAGGAGACGAATCTTGCCGTTTGCGCAAGCATGTGTATCGGGCCCGTGAGTGACAATCACGGAGTCGCTACCGGTCAGTGCGCTGTGAGGATGGCCAGAGCCGGTACGTCATACACGTGTATACGTTGTCCCTGTGAACTATGTAAGGGTTATATAATCTGTAATGGTAACAGCGCCGTCATCAGCTGGGCAGTCAAACCGGCGCAAGGGCGCGAACAATCCGCGGTATATCGTTTATATGGTAAGATAGTCTTTAACGTAAAGAGGAGGGGCAGCTGGCGTAGTGGTTGAAGCGTTTGACTTTGAATCCAGGGGTCCCTGGTTCAAATCCCGCTCTAACCAGTATACTACCTGTGGCGTTTTTTCGGGCTGAAAACTCCTTAAACCCCATTGCCCATGAGGGTCTGGGTAGCCGTTGCTGTGTGGTTGTGTTGGGGCTTTTCCCTTTGACGTTTGCTGCGCAGATGCTCTATATATGTTCTCTATGTCGCTTACCTCCCCGCTATGTCATCATTCATTGTAAATAAACATGGACCTATCATAGACTTAGCGGAGTGTCCGACATGTGAAGTTCATACGTAGACATTGAAACCAGTGGCGTGAATGGAAAAAGGTCAATTGTCTGCCCAGACTCGGTGGGTTTTTCACACGGGAGTCTTTCCCCACCTCATATGAATGATGCTAATCATATTGTCGTGTTAACCAAATTTATAGGCTAGCTTTGTATAAGGCCCCAGGATGGCCTACCACAACAATTACTCCGGTACTCAGCCTATAAATACATACATACATGTAGGGGTCGTCCGTTTAGTTCATTAACCTACCGTGAGATAAAATTGCAATTGTGATATATTAAGCCAGATCGGTGTTAATGTCTCACGGTACGGTTACCCAGTTGGGTTCGAAATTAACGGTCCACCAAAAAACTAGCCTGGAATACAAACAAGAGTTAAAAGTGACTACTGATATTTTTCGTGTGTTACAATCTGGCTAACACGAAAGCGACGTAACATTCGACCACATGAGAGGAGAGAGATAACTTAATATTTGGATATAGGCACAATTCAAGGACCTATCAAACTATTATCGGCCGACAGGGATGAATGTGCTTTTGGAATTTTACTTTAAAATGTCAGAGGACAAGTCAGGATCTTAAACGGAGTTTTACGCACTTGGGCTTGGTACCCAACACGTTGGAGACCGTGGAGCAATAGTTAGAAACGCGATAGTTGCTGCAAAAAGTTGCGAGTTGCTATTCTTTTCATACGTATAATGTTTACGTTGTGTTGACGAAATCTAGGCGCGGACGTCGTGGGTTTGAACTGTCACTTCGGCCCAGACGAGAATTACAAAGCGATGGTTGCGATGAAGGCGGGATTGGATAAAGCCGGGTTGCATCCCTACCTGATGTCACAGCCCGTGGTCTACCAAACGCCCGACGCTAGCGTAGCTGGTTTTATAGATCTCCCAGAATTCCCATTCGGTAAAGTGGTCGTCGAATTAACATTTCTTCCTTTTATAATATTACCTGAACTTGGGAACATTTAGCCCTTAAAGTAAAGAGTTATTAACTGTGTGTCAGAAACGGCACATGGCAGCTAGCAGATTTTACTTTATTTTTTATCGAAGTAGTACTCATTAATTAGTCAATACTATCAAAAACGATCCATCAGCTTTAAACTGTAAAAAGTATTTGGAAATGCATCGGCTTTAAGCAGTGAACATTATCTGGAAATACATTAAATATTCAACTGTGAACAGCGCCCCGAAATTAACTTGAGATCACGTGAAAAAACGGCTCTGGGTGTAGAAACCAATAGTGTACATTCACAGTTTAAACAGTTTAAATCTATAAGGCTGTGCATTATTAAATGGTTTTCATGATCATATTAAACACCGTAAGGCCTTTTATGATGTTAAACAAACAACTTTATAGAAAACGACTGAACAAATCTCTTTACCTGTCGCCACATATCTTCTACGACACGACATAGCGTCAGGTAAATACAACTGTGGTCCGTTTTAAATCGTAGCTCTCGAGCCACGAATAAGCACGCGGTGGGAGATCCAGAAATGGGCGAGGAAAATGCACGATTTGGGTGTGCGTTACATCGGAGGATGTTGCGGCTTTGAACCGTACCACATTCGTGCCATCTCGGAAGAGTTGAGGGCAGAAAGAGGTTTTCTCCCTAAATCCTCGGAAAAACACGACCTTTGGGGCGCTGGTCTTAAACAACACACTAAGCCGTGGGTGCGAGCCAGGTTAGAACGACGCCTTGTCAGTATATTATAATGTATATTAGAACGAGGTGTACTGTTACTCGTAGTCATTATATTGTGTTCATTCGTACATAGTATTATATGTAAGTACTGTATGTTTTTAAGGTAGTTACTGAGTTACGTTCAAATGTTGCTTTCGATATCATTCGACATGTCTATAGATGAACAATAGGGATAGAAAAGGTAACCCCCTAATGATTTATTTGTTTATAACACTTTGGTAAGGATTAAAAGAAGCTTTTGTATACACAGGTTACACAGGTGTACTTCTGCTCGCTCCCGAAGAGGTGTAACGGTGTAGGAAGCAAAGGATTACACTAATCATTGTTTCAGGTGTTACACTTACTTAGGTCATTTGGCGATATGACTATAAAGTACATTCACTTTCCTATTTAGATATCTAATCTAATTTTGTCACAGGAAGGAGCACGGTACCTGCGCACCTGGTGTTGTATTTTAATCGTACGTTTTGTTTACCGTAATTCGTGCGTTTCGTGTGCGGCAATCCTGCGCGTTTTACGTACGGTGAATTTGTGCGTTTTTCTGTACAAAAAGAGGTCACGAGAGCTACTGGCGCAACTTGCTTCCAGCATCGGGAAGACCATTTTCGGCATCTCTCTCAGTCCCTGACCAATGGGGAGTTACTCAGGTATGACGAGAACATGGTTATTACGTAGATAAATTGTTGATTGACACTGAATTGTCTTTATAGGAGACAAGGTAGAGATTTCAGGGTCTACTATAAGTAACCATACACACTAACGTAAAAGGAAATGGTGATATCTTCACATTTACAAACCAGAAATCAAACACCGAATAAAATCGCTACTTTCGATGGGGCTTCAAACCCACGACGAATCTGGTACCTCAGCAAAGATAATTTCGTTACTGACAAAGATAAAAATGTCTCTCGTTAAATAGTTCAGATTGTCAATTGTTCTAGAATATAAATTGCACCCCCGGGGCGAATCTCGTCAGAACAGTTTTGGTTTATTATGCTTTATTGCTTATTAAAAACAACCAAATAATATTTATAGCGGAACTAGTGAAAGCCCTAAACTGTTTAATTTGACAATGAGCTGGTAATTAGGATAGCCAATGTGGTTCTATAAATAGCTGGAGAAAATGCACAGGAAACCCTATACCCCTGATGGGACTCGAACCCACGACCAAATGTCCCTGTAGCTCAGTTGGTAGAGCACCAGACCGGTTATCTGGGGTTCGTGGGTTCAAGTCCCATCGGAGGTATAGATTTTTTCCTGTGCATTTCTCTCCAGCTAATTTGACAATGGCATTCTTCTGAGAGTTGTTACCAAAATTGTGACGATATGCCCACTAGCAATCATAAATTCTAAATGCGATAATTCCGTTTGGAAATTGGCTAGAGTATTACGAGAATTTCAGTAGCGGTGATGATTATTTGTCCGCAGGGAGACGCAGCCCTCGTCCAGTCGAAGGATATCCTGACAGACGAAGATTTGAAACGTCTCGTAGACAAATCCATTCATAAGTGCGGTCACAGCGAGGATTCCGAGCCGAAGAAGTCGCTCTAATCACGCGAAAGCGGTCGTGACTCGCTTACTACGAACGACGAATGGCGTCTCTCTAGAGTCATTAGACTACATAGGCTATATAATTTCTCTGCGTAACTGTAAATCTATATTTCAACAATTTGTTATTAAATAAAAATAAACCGGTTATGTCCAAGAGTCTCAAAAAATAGTTATTTCATATACCGTGTTAAGTTATTTTTAAATTTTATTGAAGTTTTCATCGCGGAAAAGAAATCTTCAATCCTTGTGAACTCACCATCAAAACTAAATTCACAAAATGTAAACGCAATCTTACGATAAACGATTTTGATGTCTATGCCGTAAAATTGTCACGGTTTTATTAAACCATCGCAAAATATATAATTATTATTATACTACTTCGTTTGGTGTTCCCTACTTGTCAGGTTAACGATAGGCCTACTATGGATATCTTGAAATTCACGCAATTTTAGTAATATGTTAAGAAATTATTGGACGAAGTTCGTACTGAACAAGAAAATCCCAAAAAGTCGACACAGTTTTGACAATGGGAAACCTCATATATTCTTATACTGCATCCATCTGTCTATTCTCTTGTAAGACAATGACAAATGAGGCTCACAAACGTCAAACGGGCCACGCGGTAACCCCATTGTCGTTGACGATGACAGTCACTCCGATCGTTTCTATAAAAGCATGGCATCGAATGTCACGCGCTTTATTAGTTATGACGTCACCAGCAAATTAGTTCGTCAAAAACCTGTCGATTTTCGTTTACTGCCTGGAGTCGTCAATTAGCCTCCTCGTGTAGCATGTATTAGCGATGAGATTACGAGGTATTCTATAATGATTATGCCTATGACCATCCAATCGGCTGCCACGTAACCGGCGACGTAGGTATCTCTGATCCTGTAAAAATATTCACCTCGTCGATCGCCGATATCCAATTTACAGAACGGAGTTTGCTAAATATAGAATAGCACCCCTCTATCGAACCTTTGCCTCGCAGTTAACTCATTCAACGCTCGACACGATAACAACTCCAAACTGAGAAAGGAAGCGAAACAAATACAGCTTCTGTTCGCAAAATCGCAATGTTTTCCCATAATTTGATCACTCAAATCCTTACCTTATCTTAGTAGGTAAAAATTATAATTTGATTAGTCAAATTCTTGCCTAGTCTTAGTAGGTAAGAATTTGAGTAACCAAATTATGGAAAACATCGCGATTTTCCGAACAGAAGAACCTCAAGGAAATATATATATGTCTAATTGTACTGTCAACACCATCAACGTTCAAAATCTACCCATCAAGGCAGGTATAAGGGTCAGTAGCCGTGTTAATCTAATTTATAGTAACAAGATTAGAGACAACGCCTTCTAAGTAGACTAATGAATCACCCGATGAAGCAGACCGCTCATGCGAAAGCTTGTGATCAAATAAACAAGTTAGTCTACCTAAAATTGTTTCCCTTAATCTCTTACGTCACCAACGCAGTTATTATACGAAGATTACAAACTTTCAGTCATTTTTAGTAGCATCTACGAATGTTATCAAATGTTTTTATATATTTTTCACGTCGTCCAACATTGGAATGTGTGGCGTCGCAAAGCAACAATTATACAGTAGTATAGGCAATCGATGAAACTCACGTTTGATAAACGTAATACACTCAGCATATATTACACACATAAGGAAAATGTAAAACAAGCGCACAGGATGGGTACCGGGACTTAACCTATATGCATTGCATAAATTATGTATGTACATTATCTAAATTAATTTGTAAACTAAACCTATATTACTAGCTCAAAATTCATCACAGTAACATTATATAACCGCATCTCTGTGTACTTGGGATGCAGCAATCCGAATACACAGAGTGGTAAAATAAGAACTTCATTTACAGATAGGGATATATAATAAAAACAGCGACTGTGCCTATAATGTTAATCTTTGTTGAATTCACTGGCAATACAATGACAAATAATCACGTGTTACGTGACAAATACCGAATACTATACAAAATAGACTACGACTGTTAATTATACATCGATATTTACAGTTTGGATGTAATTAAAGAATCACTGTCAACTGGACAGATCGATAAATTGACTGCTAGTGATTTGTTACTCGGAGCGGTTGCGCAACTTCTCTATGCGCATGCCTCGTATTAATGTATAATGACGTCATTTACACGAGCAAATTTTTCCGAGTCAAGTTGCTATTACTGAATGCACGCAGCGCGTCCAAAACGGTATTAAACTTCGCGCGGTGATCCAAGCGGGATCCGAGCGGTGACTCTAGCGGCAGTGAGACACATTTGGTCTTCTGAAGTGCGAGAGCGATCAGTCTGGTGTCTTAAAGGGTAGGTGGCCCGTCTTAGTCGTTGCCTGACGTCATAGCGTTAGGCTTGTAAGGTATGATGACCCGTGTTGTGTGGGATAAGGTTGCCAGTACCAGTCGCATATGGTAGCGTGTCTTGTGCTGTCATATAAGGTATGGTAGCTCGCGTTAGTTGCTTTGCAGTTTACAGTGGCTGCTGTTAGTACTATCAGCATAGTTGCTTGTGTTAGTCGTATAAGGAATAGTCACTTGTGGTGACTTTTGTTAGTCGAACTCGGTACCTGGAGTTAATCGTCTAAGCTATACGAGTCGGTGTTAGGGGTATAAGGTATACTAACTTGAGTTAGTCGTATAAGCTGGTTCACGTCGACGAAACTTATTCTGTATTCATACTTACTGAAACTATTCCTTAAACATTTCAAATGACTTTAGTATGGCTTACTTAAATCCCAAACAAAACATTTATATATCAAAGAGCACAGTTTCAGAAAATGCAAAGATAACATCTTTTATGACCAATTGAATTGATAATTTAATAGATTTCCATCATTTCGTGGATTTTAAGTACGTACGCGTACCATCATCTCTGTTATGTCGGGATGAATCTGAATTCCGTTTCCGAAGAAGACTAGTATATTCTAAGTTACCCTTACCCACAGGGAATTCAAGTATGACCGAATTGATCGTTAACCATACAGAAACAAACATATCTTTTCGTTTTCACCTGTTACGACCGTTGTTACTAAGGTTTGTACCCGTAACGACTGAAGAGTCATAAGACTGCTTTAGGATTTCACAGCCTATCACGTGAACATGACACTTATGTCGAAAAAGAATGCACGTGACGTTAGCATGGAGACGATTCAGACGACAGCGCACTGGTACTCGGTAAAAAGACCATTACATACTCGTGTCAAACTGGAAAATAGTCAACAATATTCAACAACTCTATCAAATACATACGGAAGACCGCGACGCTCCCATTTTATCAAACTTGAATAAATTTCGTGCCGATTGTACGCGTAAGGTATTCACGCAACAGTCGCTATAGCAACAGAAGTTGAATGCTATTTAAATAACAAATAACCGATAGGTTATACTGCTTTATGCGATAACAACTATGTAGGGTAATTAACGCCATTGGACGTATGATATGAATGACTCGAGTATTGATCGAGTGAATGCATCCGCGTCTCCAATTGACTTTGGGCGTCTAAAGAAACGACCCAAGGGAATTCGGACGATATGATTGGGCGCTCATGGCGACACTCCTGTTGCCTGTTGTACGTATTGAACGAATTCGTTATCGTTACATCTCGACGTCCATTTTAAGGGCTTCCTAAGGTCGAACGACGGTCGGTTGTTCAGCATTATTTCACCTACGATGTGTGGTACTTTATACGCGCCCGATTAGCGACAAGTCGACAACTTCATCGTCACATACTTGAGCACCATGTCTACGACGTCCACTAGAGCGAGTAGACTCACTCCCAGGTACAATGCCATCGTCCCTCCTATATCACCTGCACGTCGAAAACAAAACGAACATAATACAGCTTTCAAATAGTCTAAGTATTAATCTTTTCAACAATTTATCAAACAAAGGTCCCTGCAAACGAAACAAATATGATTTTTAAGTAATATGACGGTGGTTATTATAACTATTCATCCAGCCATCCTTTCATTTATTTATTTGATTATATATTTATCCGCTCGTTCGTTCGTCCGTCCCTTTGTTCGTCTGTCCGTTTATCCCTTTACTCGTCTATTCGTCTATTCGTCTATTCGTTCATTCGTCTATTCGCCCATTCATTCGTTCGTTCGTTTATTCGTTTATTCGTTTATTCGTTCATTCGTTCATTCGTTCATTCGTTTATTCGTTTATTTATTCAATATTTTTTAAATATTTGTTAAACATTCATTTAACGTTCAGTTAATCATTAATTAATTAATTAATTTATTTATTTATTTATTCATTCATTTATTTATTTATTCATTCATATTTATTTATTTATTTATTTTAATGTCAATATACAGCATTTAAATTAATTACATCACAATATGAGATCGACAATATGAGATAATAATAATATTACGAAATATTAACGTACATGCGATATGGGTTATTACAGTGCTTCTTTCATACATTAAATATGAATTTTAGTCGCACTTTACAATAATTGTAAAACATCATAAAGACACAAAAAAGAAAATACAAGAAGCCAAAAAGGCCTCAAGACGCTTACCTGACTATTGAAAAAAAAGAATAAACGAGAAAACAAAATACAAAGAAAGAATATATAATGTCGAATGAAAAAAGCACTTAAGATGCCTGGATACAACTAAAAGGTTTCAAAAACAACTGGCGCAAAATAAATAAAAACAAAAAAACAAGAGGCCAAACCGGCCTCATGACGCTCACCTGAAAAAAAGAGAGAAAAAAGAGAACAAGAGGCCAAAGAGACCGCACAATGTCCATTACGACACTGAAACAAGACAAGAGGCAAAAGAGACCTGACAATACCCATTACGATACTTAAACAAGAAAAGAAGCCAAAGAGACCCTACAATACCCATTACGACACTAAAACACAAAAACACAGATCGGTGGAGAAAACCTAGGCTGAAATCACACCTAATTGCTAACACATTGATGCCCTAAAACTCTGGATATCTGACAAATGGCAGACCTTTGCACTAAGCTGACATGGAGATAATGATTTTCAAATTAAAAAGTTAATAGAAATTACCCCCTATGCTCCCATGACGAGATGCTGAACAAATCTAAAAGATATTAACTCCCAAAACAATATCCGCCTAATGGCAGACCCCGACGATGAGCGGTTATTGAGACGATTTTTAAAGAAAAAAATCTTTGCCGAATAACAGAAATTTTCAGAAAAAATGCGAACATCGGCAGAAGTTACCTCCCCTAGCTGCGATGACGATACCATGAACAAATCCAGAAGAGACCAACCGAACGGCAATATCTGCCAAATGGCAGACCTCTGCTATAAGCAGTTCTTGAGAAAAAATTTTTATTACAAATATGAACATCGGCAGAAGTTACCTCCCCTAGCTGCGATGACGATACCATGAACAAATCCAGAAGAGACCAACCCAACGGCAATATCTGCCTAATGGGACACCTCTGCGATAAGCGGTTCTTGAGAAGATTTTCTAAGAAAATGTTCACACCGGACTAATGGATGGACGAATGGACGGACGGACGACGGACAACCTCCGATCAGAAAAGCTCACCGAGCATAGGCTCAGGTGAGCCAATAAATACCAAAGAGGCAGCCAAACACTCGGATATTAAAATAAGAGCCCAAACATGCAGACATATAGACGTATGAATCCAATTATACAATATTAATAGATGTCTAAACAATATTGGCTAATTTCATATGCAATTAAAATCTACTGAATATGTCCAGTTGTAGCATAAGAATTGTTGAAATTTATTGATTATTCATGTCTGCTAATCAATCTTCTTACAAAATCTATTGAGAACTTCTTTTAAGGTACACGACTAAGTTAAACGTCATGAGTATTCCCAATAAAATCATCCACAAAGTAGTGATTTGCTTATCTACTCACGAAGCCAAAACTTTTTGCAAGTAAAATTACATTTCTCTCCCACATTCTTATACTATGAGAAGTAAACTTTCAATTTTATTGATTTATAGCAGAGCACTGTGTATTATTTTATTGTGCATTTATGAGGCTCTTGCATGACACAAACTAGACTGTGTACTAAGTTGATACTAGCAGAGATCACTAAGTGGGATGTTTATTGGAGTGTGGAATGAATAATTTACATTGGAATGATGCCTGATGTGTGAACACCACACTACTGTACACCTAATCCCCTACTACAATTTTTAGAACACAGGCTTTGAATGGAAAAATTATACTCCGTAGTTAAATACACTGTAAAGATAGCTTATTTATGGTAAAAAGAGAAGATCGACTGTCACGATGAACTTCATTTACGCAAATTACAAACAGCGGCATAAATTGCCTCCCATTGCTCGGATGACGTTACCCAGACCAAATCTGAATAAGTCCACCCTATTGACAATATCTGGCACATGGCAAAGCTCTGCGCCAAGCGGCTTTTGGGAAAGAGATTCTTTATTAAAAATACAAACATTGGCAAAAATTACCTCCCATACCCTGAACAAATCTGGATAAGACCACCCCATTGACAATATCTGGCAAATGGCAAAGCTCTGCTTTGAGCAATTTTTTAGAAATAGATTTTTACCTTAAAAAAGAAGTTACCTCCAATTGTACGGATGATGATACCCCAAACAAATCTGAGTTAGACCAAACCAAGAAGAATATCTGCCAAATGGCAAAGCTCGGCGCCAAGAGGGTGTTGCGAAGATTCTCGAAATAAAAAAGAAACATCGCCAGAAATTACTTCCCATTGCTCTGATAGAAATACCCAAAACCTATCTGATCCAGACCAAGCCAAGGACAATATGTGCCAAATTACAAAGCTTTTGGCAGAGCGGTTTGTGAGAAGAAAATGTTAACATCGGACGGAGGGACGTTCTGGCAGACGTTGGAAGAAGTCCGATCAGTATAGTTCACCAAGCATAAATTCAGGTGACCTAATAATATAAAGAAATACAAGTCTTTAACTAAAATATGACTAGAACAGTCAAAAGAAGATATATACAAAATGCACTGACATATATAGAATATAGGATAAGGTGAAAATATGGCGTCACTTTAAAATGGGTTCCCAGTCACTCAAATATACTGGGCAACGAGGAAGCCGATACCCTTGCCAGAAAGGCAAGCTAGAGTATGGCAATAGGTCCAGAACCAATTCTACCCATTGCTCAAAGTGCTTTAAAAACCAACATCAAACAACACTTAAA